>SNQN01000632.1:68686-80261 GCA_008642245.1 Bassia scoparia
ACTGTTACTCTTACTCAAATAAAAACTTAAAAATATAACTTAATTGTATAATCTATTACATAAAAAAAATGTTATAAAATGTGATTACAGTGTGTTTCTTCAAATTGTAAGCAGTTTGAATTAACGATTGGTTGCATTAAAATTGTTATCCTTGATTTGAAGACTCATACATGAAAGGAAGCGTCCAACCATAGGAAGGCATGAGTTGCCCACTTTAATGTTTGTTGGAGCCAAGTATGTCACTTAGATTTAATATATAGATACTCTGTCATACTAGCGGCGAAATTTTGATTTATATGCTTGCTCACACCCAACATAATTTGATTTATTCTGTTTTAACAATCCGCTAATGTGAGATTTCGTCCCATCTTCTGTGGTCGGACTTGGATATTGGTAAAGTTCGTATGCATGGATTGAAAAATAATCGTATCAAATATGAATATATACTTGTGACGAATTAACCGATACAAACATTTTCTTTTATATATACTTTGAATATCGAGAATTTAATAAATATAACACTCAAATCAATTCCTTAGATTTCCTCTAGGTTTATATGCTGTAAAAACTAAATGCACATAACATACATCACATATAATTGAGTATTCGACTATGTTATATTATTGTTAGATTCTTAATTAAAATATTTTAGTGTAAACAAACATAAAAGTGCGGTGCAATGTTGTCTATAGAATAGTGGTATTCGAACAATATGTTATTTGTTGAAGTTTAGAACGTCGTCGCATTTAAATCCAGAATACGAATTTTTCATTTCATTAAATTGTCTGAATGGTCATTCGTATTAAAAATTGTTCAACCAAAGCTGCAATCTAGAACAAATAGCTAAGTATACCAATGAAGTGAACAACTGAAAAGAAAATGTAACTTAGCTTATTCTATGGTTTTGTATAATTTGAGCATGGACTTGATGTAAATCTAATACAATTTTATGCAAATTTTAAAATTGAATAACCTTCATAGTAAATAATGGGTTTTTAGATAAAGAGAACATTAATTACTAATTTTCTTTTTAGAAAGCTTTTAAAGGCACTCTCCCTCTATTTGGTAAGTTAGGATTAACAAACCATGTGTACTCAGAAATGAGTATCAACTTTTTATTTTTTGCATCTTGCATAAAACTATGATCATTTTGCACACTCCAAAAAAAATCAGTTGGTATTTCAATTCGTCAAATAAATAAATAATGCCATAGTTATATTATTCTTAATTAGAACTACTAATTTTATTTTATGTTTGTTACTTGTTAGTTGTACCTTTACCTTTTGCGGTAGCTTAGCTTCTTCTTCAACATTCCTCTTTTTTTCTCCCCAACATTTATGCACAAAACGTTTATAGTGAATCATATAGCAATAAAGGAATATATAGCTAAGTCATTTTTCATTAGAAGTATATATACTTTGATTTTGATTAATCTTAGTTGAGATGAAATTGAATCAGGTTGAATTGTGTCTAATGTATCAGAAGAGTATAGTTGGCCACCTTCCTAAATGTAAACATATTAAGTTACCGATAATGTGTATCAACTTCGTATTATCTCAAGATTGTTGCTTAGACGTGAACAAAAGAAGATACTAAGTGGAGGCTCATTTTTGGATCATTTCATGGTCGATATCGAGGTAGAGCTCTAAAATTAAGTGACTTATTGGTTCTTGAGTTGAACCTCTAATCTTGTGGGTCGTCTCAACATTTTTACTTAAATGCTTTTAAAATGTAATTGCCCTAACTTATTGACATTGAATTTGGAATATATATTATAGTGTCATCCATCATGTTAGTATTTGGCAATTATAATACTGAGTTGTATGTGTTAACTATCAATTCATAGACAAATTTGTGTGTAATGTCATTTCTTTTTGTTCTGGCAAAGCTCATCTTATAAGTTGAATCAACTGAGTTAGTTCACTACGGGTCGGTCTTCAATTTAACGTATGTCATGTCAGATTTCTTTTAATTGAATTAAATTTTTTTCAGTAATAAACCAGCTTAATTTCGTCGATGAAATTGAAAAGTTTATCATCATATAATAATTAGTGTAAATGGTGCGTGTCATCATGTATCGTGTCATATTTGTGTTGGTCACTTCTGAATCAATTGTAATGGCACCTAATGACGCTAATATAAGAATTATTAATCGTTAAAGAGTCAATTAAGTTGAAAACGTACAGTAGCTTTTAGGAAATGGGTTCATGATGTTAACATCTTGGGCTGTCGTAGTAATGGGACAAATCTACTAAACTGAGGTTTTATTGCTATGTTCAACCATCACATCTTATTGTTGGAATTTTGGGATATACATTATTTGGTACTCCAATTACGGAACGTGCCAACTTATAATGACATATATGGAGATAAAGATTGATCCAAACATGCAAGCACTACGTACTCCTTTAGCTAGGAGTCATGGGACATCATCCAACATTGAAACTCTTCCCATAACCCCCTTTTCTAACCCATTTCTCCGATAAATAACTACTAAGTTCTAAGCCTAAGAACACATTCATCACATGACCAACAACTAAAAAAAACAAAAATTCTCGCCAAAATAAAAGTTAAGAAAATAATGAGATTTTTTACATTAAGCATCAGCGGAAAAGTTAAATTTGTAAAGTAGAGGACTTTAAAATTGATATCACCATGTTTAAGATCGATGAGAAGAAATAAACATTGTTTGATGAATTTTAAGCTCCAATTCGGAACTGATCTCGATATACAACCCTCTTACTCCAAATTAAATTGGGAAAACTAGCCTCGATTTAGAGGGATATAATTAATTAACTTCTAAGCTTTATTTTTATATATTTTTTAGCTAATGCCAATATTCCAAATTCAAGCAATTGCAAGTAGAATTCACTTACGTCCCAACTAGCACAACTTAATATTCAGAACGCGAAGTAATTATATAATTAGATAATTAGTAGTTATATGGTCAACAAACTTCTAAGAGAAACTAAGCTAATTAAAGACTCAATAAACCCAATAATAAAGTAATAAACAACAAGTAAACGTTAACAACACTTAAATCAATTAGAGGCATCCACAAATGCAGCTGCAAAACTTGTAAAGTTTTGTTTGCACAAATCACTTTTTCAAGAGTCACACTCAGTTTCAAACTAAATTATCAAATGTAAGTTTAAAATTTGTAGTTAAACTTAATGAAAGTTTAAAAAAGAAGTAAGAATGGTATTGAGCTTGTAGCTCAAACAAGTACAAAGGTTTGTCAAGCTACAATTGCATTTATTTTACAATGGCTCAAACTTTGTAGTTGGAATTTCAATATTTGCTGCTAGTCCTCTAAGGTTACATATTGTGTATGCTCTTAGCTTACTCTATCTATGGGTATTAATTCAAACTTAAGTATTCAAAGTAAATATTAAAAACAACGTGAAAACAAGATCATGAATAGAGTGACCAAAGGGTCTGACAAACCCTTTAAGTTTGAATTGTGATGGTAAAAATCACATCAAAACAATTTTTCAATGGTACATTATACTGTAATGTAAAGAAAATGATTGAGCAACCCTAAGGGTTGCCAACACTCTAAGACACAAGAAGAATAAAAATATTATTATAGTGTTAATAATTTCAGAGAGAGATGATTTACTAAAATAGAATTTAATGTTTTCTTTAACCAATAAAATTCAATATTGGAGGGTTTCAACCCTAGGGTCACCGTATACTCCCCTGGTTAATTAATTGTACTTATTATTAATATTTACACTTGTATCTATAGGCGTTAGCAATCCAGTAACCAAAACTTTTCTCGTAAAAACACTTACTCAAACTAATAAAACACACATTTTAATTGACTACTATCCCTTGCCTTTTGGCTTCGCCATATGTTTGTTGATATATGAGATTTGGATGATTTATTTATTCAAATTTACCCAGGGATAACAATTAACAAGGACGGGGAGTAGATAAATGATTATTTCTCGGTTTCTAGTAATACATTTGAAAAAATTTTTCTTGACATATAATCAATATGAAAAATCTTCTAAATTTCTCCAAGTATAAGTCAAAATATAATCATGCGAAATCTTGTGTTTTCGTTATGAGTCTAAAGAATAATATACGAAGTAATGTTATAATTTTTCTGGTAATGTATAATTAAATTATGATTCAACAAATATGCATTTGACATGCTTGCTAAACTAAATATTAGAACATTTAGGAACTGAGTGAGTATCACAAGGAAAAATACTACTCGGAATTTGCCCAAATTTATTCTCCCGTTTAATTATCACTTTATTATTTAAGTTTTTCTTTTTTTTCTCTTCTTTTTACTCTTTTTCTTCCAATTGAACTACGGAGTATATTGCATGTTCAATTGACTGTAAATGATGATCAACTAGACAAACTAGTCTCAATCAAGCATTAGCAAAGTATGATGTTATGCTTGATTTGATCAAGAAATCCAAGAACAATTGCAGAATAGAACACTTGAGAGATACGTTGAGAGAGAAAAGAAATAACTTGTTTCATTGATATTTTTGTGAGATGATAATCATCCTTAAATACAGCATACAACAACATATATATAGAGTAAGCAACAATCTAGAATCATCTAGGAATGATGTCATGCTGAGAAATAGCAAGCAGAGAGTTTTGTTATGGAGGTTTGTTACAGCTCATACAAACTCTAACTAAACTCTGCCAGCTTGACATTCAGTAGCTGGGGCTCTTCTGAATTAGATTGAGTGGTATGCTGGTGCATGGGAAAGCAGATGGTGAGGTAGCAGCTTCATTAAGTGATTCAACCCCCCCCCCCCTCCTAGGGATAGGATACATGCCTAGTTTTTGGCCAAAAGAATGATAGATTGTGCTGATGTGATGGAAGAAATTTTGGTCATAAATCTGCAGTTGGAAGTGGTAGGAAGATAAGTAAGCTGGATCAAGCCTTCAAGAACTTTACCCTTGTGAAGTCACAGTCCAACTCGATATGCTTAGTGTTTCATGAATATGGATTTTTAGCAATATGAATTAAACTCTGATTGTCACATGAAGGACAACTGGCTTTAAAGAATCAATGCATATTCTTCCAATAGTCTTACAACCCATGTAACTTCACTAGCAGCTGCTGCCATTGCCCTATATTCTACTTCTACTTGAAGATTTTGATATTTCATTGTTTCTTTGATTTCCAGCTAATTGGAGAATGCCCTAGTAGCAGAACATAGCAGTACAAACCTTCTAGTTGTGGGTAGGAAGCCAATTAGAATCACTATATCCTGTAGTGTGATTTGATTCTGCACCTTTCATTAAGATCCCTTGACCTTGTGTGCCAGATATGTACCTTAAGCATGATGTAAAGCATCAACATGTCACTTCTAGGATCATGCATGAACCGACTTAAATGCTGCACGTTGTATAGGCTAATCTGGCCATGTGTGTGTTAGGAAATTTAATTTCCCACCATGGTTCTGTAATAACTTGGATCATCATATGCATCCCCTGCATCTTGTGTTAATTTCAAATTGTGCAAAGGGGTGATGTCAGCTGAGATAGGGCAGTTTCAATAATCTGAAGTTCTTAGGAATTTCTTCTGAGATAACTTATTCCTTCAGGCAAAAGTTCAGCCCTAGAAAGTAACTCAATCTGCTAGATCCTTTATGCTGAATATATCTTGAAGAAACTCTTAATTGTAATGCACACTGTTCATTCCCTTTCAAGATCACATCATCTACATATACTACAGCAATAGCTACTAGATCAGCACCTTTCTTGTGAATGAAGAGATTGTAGTCATTCTTGATTAGAGAACCTTGCTTTTGAGGCTGTGACCAATTCTCAAACCATTGCCTGCTAGCTTGTTTTAAGCCCATAGATTGATTTTGTAACAAACACACTTTATTGCCAGCATTTTCCAAACCTTCAGGAGCTTTCATGTACACTTCTTCCTTAGGTCAACCATGTAGGAAAGCATTATTCACATCTAATTGCCATAGATCCATTGCTTCTAGCTGCCACTGCAACCAAACATCTCATCGTTGTCATCTTTACCACAGGTGAAAAGTTTCTCATAATCAATCCCTGTCTTTTGAGTGTATCCCTTAGCAACCAATCTTGCCTTATACCTTTCTACTGTCCATCAGCTTTGGTGCTTGATTCTGAACACCCATTTACAACCAATTGTCTTCTTTCCTTTGGAAGGTCAACTAACTTCCAAGTGTCATTGAGCTTGAGTGCTTGTAATTTACTTGATTGTTGTCATCCATCATTACTCTGTGAAGCTTCTAAATATGAGCTTTGTTCAACATGCTGCTTACTGTGGCAATGAAGCATTTTTGCTTGCAGACAACAAATCAACCAACAGTACGGAACCCAAAAAAGCTAGGTACAAACATAGTCTCTAGATGCCTTGGTGGTTGGGAAACCCTAGTTGATCTTCTTACTATGGCATTATGTCAGAATCAAAATTGTGAGAAATCTTGCACTGAACTTGAGGAATCATTAGATAAACTGGGAGCATTGTCTAGATTTGGTGTTGTTACCAGACAAAGAAGTGTATCATTTGTGATGTAGCTGCATTGTGAGGCATAGAAAGATCAAAGTATAGAAATGGATTGGTAGAAATGGGTAAGAAGAATGGCAAGAAAGGTGATGAATGGAATTTTGTGAAGTTTTGAAATGAAATGGAAAATGCTTCTCATGAAAGATGACAATCCTAGTTAATTATGACCTTTGGTGATTAGATCATAAACTTTTAGCCTTTTGTAAGTTAGGATATCCCACAAAGACACAAGGGTGAGGCCTGGGTTGAGTTTGACCTTTAACAACTGGAGTGGAAACATAACAAAGGCAACCAAAGGATTTCAAATGACTGTAATCCGGTCTTTTGTTTAGAAGCTTTCATAAGGAGTGAAACCTTTCAAGGACTACAAGGCATTCTATTAATGAGATAGGCTGCAGTTAAAACACAATGGCCCCAAAACGAAAGGCAAGTTGGACTAAAATAGTAAAAGCTCTTTCTGGTTCTAGAAGGTGTTATGCTTCCTTTCCACCACACCCATTTTGCTGTGGTGTGTCTGGACAGGAAGTATAATGCAATATTCCATGTTTAATAATAGACTTTTCATTTGTCCTTCACAGAGTTCAGTAGCATTGTCAGATTCTAATTGCTTTAAACAGGCATGTGAAATTGTTTTTGAGCATCAGCATAAAGGACTGAAAAATGGACATTGCATCATTCTTGTATTTCATTAAGAATATCCAATAGTCTGTGAAATCATCTACAAGACATAGGAAGTATTTACAACCATTTATTGTAGAAGTTTTATAAGGCCCCCAGGTTTTTAATGTACTAACTCAAAAGGTGCCTTAGATTTAATAGAACTACTAGAAAAGGGACTGTGTGCTTGGCTGCAGGACAGATATTACAAAAGTAGTATTTATACAATCTTTTATTGCTAAATAGAATGACATTTTTCAAGGCTGGAAAAGGCAGATGTCCCATTCTTAGATGCCATACTTGGCTTGATTAACAGAAAAGGAGTTGGAATTTGCACTTGAACTTGTAGAAGACTGATAGACTGAGTGTTGCCAGAGGTAACTTGTGTGGTAACTGCTAAGCTAGTAGGTGTGGATATGCTCAAAATAGTATAGACCATGTTTAAGTCTTACCAAGCTGCACATGCCTTTCTGAGAATGGCCCTGTATAAAACATGCACATGAGTGAAAGAAAATGCAATTTAGATCTTGCATAATTTAGTGACAGAAATTAGGTGAAATAAAAGCCAGGCACATGTAAGACATTTTTGAGAGCTATGTGACAGGATAATTTCCACAGTACCCTTTTTTTGATGCAACCTTGGTTCCATCTGGAATAGTGATACTAGGTTTGACAAGCATTATCATAAGAATAATTTCATCAATTAAGCTAGCATCATAAGTCTGTGATTGGTGGCTCCATATTAATATCAAATTGCAGAATTGAAGACATAACAAGTTCTTACCAGCAATTAACAGGAGGTTCATCTTCGGAAATCTGGATTGATCAGCTGGTTTTTTGAGTGCTCAAGCAATTGAAGGAGTTCTTGATACTGATCCTGTGTGAATGCCCCTGTATCCTCTTGAACCACATCTTCATCATTTTACACCACAGCTGCAGTCTTTGTGTTTTCCACACATTAGAGCCACTAGGAACCCATGGAGCTGAAACACTTGTCCTGCTATGTCTTGATCTCTTGCAGTGATCACAGACAACCACAGTCCTTCTATATATTTATTGCCTTGAATATGAGGTGGTCTATATGGCAATAGTAGCTTGATTAGGATACCTTCTCTGTCTAGCCAATAGAGAGACAGAATCATCTGAGTTGAATCAGAAATAGCCTTATGCTTCTATTCTTGCATCAAAAGTCTATAACATACAGTGAGAATAGGAGGCAAAGGAGTCTGGCATCGGAATATTGGCTCGAACTTGATTAAATTGGATTAAGCTTCATTAGGAACAGATCAGCCTCTTGTCTTCTTGAAGCTTCAAATCTTTGTGTCATCCTGCAGGTGCAATTAGCACAAACCAAACCAAGTAGGTATAGGCTGTGTGAGATCTTCTTCATCCCATAGGATCTTCATTTTGGTGTAGAAGTAGCAACATCATCATTGTTCTGTTGAGATCAGCTAACTCTTGATACACTGTATAAGCTTTTGTTCTTGAGGATTGACCAAACCTTTCTTCAAGATTTCTCCATATTGCAACAGCAGTGGGGAAATAGGACACTTATTACAATTTTGTGTCAAGAGAACGCATGACAGGTGAAGAAGCTGCAATTCACTCGTTGCCAAGCATTGAAGTGTTGGAGAGCCAGAGCTGGTTGTGGAATAGTGCCATCAACAAAGCTCAGCTTATTTCTGGCTGAGAGGCCGAGCATCATTGACCTCTCCAATCATGGAAGTTGCTTCCAGTGAATGGTGAAGGAACAAGTATAAGAGATGCATCATTAGGATGCAAATAGTAGGGAGAGGAAAGATCTAAGTTCAAATCAGTGTTTGCTGCCATGATTGTATTGTGTAAACTTGAAACGTAAGAAATTTATGAAAAGAAAAGGAATTTATGAAGCAGAAAATTAAGGATAAAATGATCGAAACAAATGATCAAAGAAATGAACGAAGAATCAAGAGAAATTGAGTAAGAAACAAAAAAGATCAAACACAGCAACAAAGCAGGTTTTAGAAAAAGAAGAAGAATATGATTGAAGCTTACTGAGTGATTGCATGATTGATCGTATACTACTCTGATACCATGTCAATTGACTGTTAAACGATGATCAACTAACAACTAACTTCAATCAAGATTAGCAAAGTGATTGCTCAATGCTTGATTGATCACAGAAATCCAAGAACAATTGCAAAATGTAGAACAACTTTAGAGAAACTTTGAGAGTGAAAAGAAATGGAGCTTGTTTCATTGAAAAATTTTGTGAGAATATATCATCCTAAATACAGCATACAACAACATATATATAGAGTAAGCAATAATCTAGAATCATCTTAGGATGATGTCATGCTGAGATAGCAAGCAGAGAGTTTGTTATGGAGTTTGTTACAGCTCATAACAACTAACTAACTCTGCAGCTTGGCATTCAGTACTGGGGCTCTTGTAAGATTAGATTGAGTGTATGATGGTGCATGGGAAGTAGATGGTGAGGTAGCAGTACATTAGTGTATTCAACATTGCAAGAAAAAGATTTTTAATTGGAAAAAAAAAATTTGGCCAAAATCCAATGACTTTTTCGTTGTTGATGTCATTTATCTATTTCAGCACACAACTATTCAAGTTGGTATTTCCCTTACACCCTCAATATGGTGTTGTTACACACACATTGTCCCATGTTCAATTCATGTCGTTGACGCAAATTTCACTAAAATTAGTACTCCCTTTCGATCCGTATCAAAATAATTGCAATGATTGACATTTTTTCTTCTTACTTTATGTCAATCATTACATTATTTTGATTACTGTGGATATAAACTTCTTATAATGAAATAAAGTAAAAGTGATAGCATTTTCAAAAAAGAGTCTCATATGGAAAGTGGTGACTTCTTGAGAATGAGGGAGTTATATTTTCCAAACAAACATTTATTATAGCTGAAATCGCTATTCGAAGTCGCAAATGAGTGAACGACCTTAAAACGAGTCGTTTTTCAAGCAAGCCGCCCAAACCATGGTGGTTTCGCCTAAACCAGGCGACGAATAAACCATGGTTCCCTCGCCTGGTTTGGGCGGCTGTTGCTTACTCTATATATATGTTGTTGTATGCTGTATTTAAGGATGATTATCATTCTCACAAAATTTTCAATGAAACAAGCTCCATTTCTTTTCACTCTCAAATGTTTCTCTCAAAGTTGTTCTTACATTTCTGCAATTGTTCTTGGATTTCTGTGATCAATCAAGCATTGAGCAATCACTTTGCTAATGCTTGATTGAAGTTAGTTGTTAGTTGATCATCGTTTTACAGTCAATTGACATGGTATCAGAGTAGTATACGATCAATCAYGCAATCACTCAGTAAGCTTCAATCATATTCTTCTTCTTTTTCTTAAAACTCTGCTTTGTTGCTGTGTTTGATCTTTTTTGTTTCTTACTCAATTTCTCTTGATTCTTCGTTCATTTCTTTGATCATTTGTTTCGATCATTTTATCCTTAATTTTCTGCTTCATAAATTCCTTTTTCTTTTTCATAAATTTCTTACGTTTCAAGTTTACACATACAATCATGGCAGCAAACACTGATTTGAACTTAGATCTTTCCTCTCCCTACTATTTGCATCCTAATGATGCATCTCTTAYACTTGTTCCTTCACCATTCACTGGAAGCAACTTCCATGATTGGAGGAGGTCAATGATGCTCGGCCTCTCAGCCAAGAATAAGCTGAGCTTTGTTGATGGCACTATTCCACAACCARCTACTGGCTCTCCAAACTTCAATGCTTRGCAACGAGTGAATTGCACTCTTCTCACCTGGTTCATGCGTTCTCTTGACACAACAATTGTAATAAGTGTCCTACATTTTCCCACTGCTGTTGCAATATGGAGAAATCTTGAAGAAAGGTTTGGTCAATCCTCAAGAACACAAGCTTATACAGTGTATCAAGAGTTAGCTGATCTTCAACAGAACAATGATGATGTTGCTACTTTCTACACCAAAATGAAGATCCTATGGGATGAAGAAGATCTCACACAGCCTATACCTACTTGTGTTTGTGCTAATTGCACCTGCAGGATGACACAAAGATTGTTGAAGCTTCAAGAAGACAAGAGGCTGATCTTGTTCCTAATGAAGCTTAATCCAACATTTAATCAAGTTCGAGCCAATATTCCGATGCAGACTCCTTTGCCTCCTATCTCTCACTGTATGTTATAGACTTTTGATGCAAGAATAGAAGCATAAGGCTATTTCTGATTCAACTCAAGATGATTCTGTCTCTCTATTGGCTAGACAGAGAAGGTATCCTAATCAAGCTACTATGCCATATAGACCACCTCATATTCAAGGCAATAATCAATATAGAAGGACTGTGGTTGTCTGTGATCACTGCAAGAGATCAAGACATAG
>SNQN01000632.1:89241-103192 GCA_008642245.1 Bassia scoparia
TTATAATGTATAATATAGTCAAGTGAGATGTTGTTAGATTCGTCTTAATGTATAGTTTATTAATATCAAATTTTTATAATTTTCTAAACAATACAATTTAAGTTATTAGTAGTCAAAGTTGTGTCTTGAAGACTGTGCAAAATGGAATGGTGCAAGTAAAAAGAAATGGAGGGAGTATATTTTATGGAAAATGTTAAACATAGCCCTAAAGACTATGAATAAGAAGAAAAATGACAATTTTTGATAAAATCAAGTATTAATTACATCAATTTACATGTGATTTTGTCATAAATTCATAACTTTTTAYCATTTTAGGAAGTATAATAATGTCTTATACATAATCCTAAGGGCTACATATAACATAATCATTSATTMATAAGTGAAAATTTTGCTACAATCAAAATCTAATGCACGACTATCGTATCCAATTGCATTACTATCACTTTCAAGTTTCAATTACAAACCCAAAGTGAGTGTGTACAATAATGTATTTTGGCATTTGATTTATAACTAAAATAGAAATATTTTTCTTAAGAAAATGATTATTCATAAAGCGCTATGCCTGTATGCCACCATCAAAATTGAATGCATAACTATCACATTCAATTGCATAACTATCGTATTCAATTACAAATTCAAGTGAGTGAGTACTAATGTCATACGGAGTACAATGTATTTATAAGTTTAAATTAATTAAGATTAGTTCAGACAAGCAAAAAAGCATAACTATCGTATTCGATTACAAATTCAAGTGAGTGCCTACAAATGTACAATGTATTTATACATAACCCTCAAATTAATTAAGATTGGTTCAAACAAGCAAACATAACATCCATTTCAGTGATGATTAATTAAGAAATTAAAGATGAGATGACAAATTAAGTGATGAATCACCCTTGTTGTTCACTGCTCAAGTAAGCAACGGTTGAGATTCACATGATTGCTTTGTTTCTAATTCATGGGCCCACCTTACTCCCAACATAAAACACTAGTAAAAACTTTTTCACTAAAACTTTTTTTTCTCTCTCCTCCTAAAAGTTCAAACCTTTATTCTCTCTCTTCTCACTCTTCAATTCTCTTCTTTCTTCTTCTTCTTCTTACTTCTCACGTTTGCTTCCATTGCAAATCCTACTTCTTCCTCACTCAAACTAACCACTTTTTCCCCCTACTATGTAAGTTTTCATTTTGTCTTGTTTTTTTTGTTATAATTATTGTCATAATGTGTATAAAAATTGCCATTTTTTTTGCTTCTAATTCAGCTCATTGTTATGTTAATTTTAGCTGCATTTTTTTGGGTTGTTAGTATGTGAAACTGTCAACTGAAATTATCCTGTCTTACAAGAAATGGGGTTATTAAAATATTAGTTTAAGCAAGTGATATGACTAAGGGTTGTTGAAGGGTTCAATCTATAATAGATTTAAAGTTGTAATCTTTATTAATTACTTGATTTATTTGKATGTGTTGAAATCAACTATGACGCTTGAATTCTTCAAAACTCTGGTTAAAATATTGGTTGTTGGTTGGCTTTTGATTGTCTTCTATTGTATATTATTGTTAATGAAAGCAACAAATTATATGCAATTGTTTAATAATTTAGACTTGTGTGTAGAAATGTATATGTGGTAGAGGATATGATGATGAAGCTTCAAAATCAGTTTAACGGTGTAGAGGGTTTGGAGCAGAGGAGGAGAGAGATAATGGTGGGTCCCAGATCAAATGGCGGCAGCATTCGACCCCGGCAAGCGTATGCCACCACTAATGGGCGGCGCGAATCGTACCCGGCTAGCGCCCCGCCTAGTGCACCGGGGAGTAATGCCGGGTCTGATGTTGGCGGGCTCGATTTCACTAGGGAAGATGTTGAGGCCTTGTTGACAGAAAGGATGAAAACCAAGAATAAGTTTAATTATAAGGTACAATTAGAATGATTGAATGTGATTGTGGGGTTCATTCATATTTAAATTTTGTAAAGTTCAACTGTTTTTGTTTTTCTGTTTTTTGATTTAGTTTTCTGATGGAACATCAGTGTGGGGTTCATTCATACTTGAATTCTGTAAAGTTTGTGTTTGTTTTAGATATAAATTGTATGTGTTGCAACTTGCAAATAAATGTTTGGTTAAGGTTTGAAWTGGGGATAATGGCTTGTGGGGTTCACTCATGTTTGAATTTATATTTTGAAATTGTGGAATTTATGACTGTTTTGCCTGTGTTTTTGAATTTGAGATTTTGGTTAAGCTGAAATCTAACAGAAGCTTGTCGGGTTTCCTCAAATTTAATATTATATTTTAATCTGTAGATGTATCATGTATGGCTGATTTTCCTGTCTTATATCTGTCTTGTGAATGTAGTAATGGCTGTTTTTTTTATAAAAAAAAATCAGGCATGAATTAGCAAATCAAACTTGGAGCCTATAGTCAAATTAAAACGCTTTGATTGATTTGTTTGATTGGTTTTGTGTTTAGAAGAGAAGAATTGCGGGAAATTATCTGAATTTAGTGAAGTTTARAAGTTTGTGTGCCTTCTTGTATTTTTTGATGTAATTTTGCTTGGCAACTTTGTAATGTTGTTTTTTCATTTATCTCAGCTTTTATGATTTGTTAATTTGGATTTTCTTTGATCTTTGATTTATTATGATTTTTATTTTAAATATTTGATCTTTGGGGTAAAAATGAATTACTTTAGGAGCGATGTGATCAAATGATGGATTACATAAAAAGACTCCGTCTTTGTATCAAATGGTTCCAAGAGGTTGAAGGAGGGTATCTCTTGGAGCAAGACAAYTTCCGAGAATTGCTAGAAGCAGCGGAGAGACAATGTTCAGATATGGGTATAGACAATTTGGTGATATTATTATCATATTTGTTGGGATTGAAATATAAAGTTTGTATGAGAACAGTTTATTTGATTTGAATTACGTGTTTTCTTCTTAGAGGTTCTAATGCATAACAAGGAGGAAGAATTGAATGCAATTATAATGGAGTTGAGAAAGAACTACAATTTGTTGCAGGACAAATGTGCAAAAGAAGAAGCAGACAAGTTGGTGAGCTTTTTATACAATTAGGAGATTATGCCTTTATACTTTTTTCAAGTTTTTGGTTTTATTTTAGTTCTAAATTTATAACATYGATCTTCATGGTTAGGCTGTAATGGATGATTTGTCAAGGGAAAAAGAGGCCAGAATTGCCGCAGAAAGGTTGCAAACTTCTTTGTCTGAAGACCTTGAAAAAACTCGCCAAGAGCARCAAACTTCCAATCAAAAGGTGAACAGACAAAATAAATGATTAACCTGTTGAGTAAAACTAACAGATGATTGACATTTTCTTTTGGGACAATATCCTGACTGAAGATGATTGCTTTTTTGAAGATGTTTGTTATATTGGTATGTCCTGCAGATATCTTCACTTAATGACATGTACAAGAGATTACAAGAGTATAACACTAGTTTGCAGCAGTACAATAGCAAACTCCAAACAGAACTTTCGACTGCCAATGAGACCTTAAAACGTGTTGAAAGTGAGAAAGCTTCTGTATTTGAAAACCTCAGCACCTTGAAAGGTCAATACAATTCATTGCAAGATCAGTTGACTTCATCCAAGGTGAGTTACTAGACCCACATCACATCTCTCTTTGTATTGAAGTTAAGGTATTCTAATCTACTAGACTGTCGTCCTAGACATGAATGTACATTGTTTGGAGTCAAAAACAAAATTTCTTCTTCCAACAGGTGAGACCATCGGGTTGCTTCTTTTGAAGTTTTTAATCGTTGGTCAAAGTGTGTCTCACTCTTCAGAGTATATTATAAAGGGATCCCTGAATTAATATTCACTATAATTTGTAGTCRTTGATCTGAGTTATTGTCAWTTGTCAATTCGAAGTTTGATGGACTTTAGGTGCACATTTTTTTATCTGTGTATATGATTCTTGAAAATTTGCTTGACCATTCAACTTTAGGGTATAACCAGAAGTATATTCCTGTATTTGGTTGCTGCTAGCCAAGTAGCTATACCCTTCATCTTCTTTTACAATTTTAGATTCATCTTCCCCCCACCCCCTCTTCTCTCTCCTCAAGTCACTTGTTTCTATCTCTCGCTTCATCATGGCCTCAAATTATCTTCCTTTCCTCTTTCTTCTYGCAACAAAATTTTGCCTAGGAGTCCACCTTCTAGAGATTATTGTAATCACAACAAAACGGAGGAAGTATTGTGTTTGTKACACTTTTAGAAATTCTTGTGTCATTGTAAATGACTCGTAGTCATTGTCAATGACTCATAGTCATAGTTTAAAGTTTTGTTTTTATTATATTGTTCCCTTTTCTTTCTTTAAGACTCTGTGATATGTTGCAATTAATGATAGCTGAAAGAAGCAACTTTTTAAGCAACTCATTTGCTCTTGCATGAACCATGTTCATAGGCATCTCAAGAAGAGGCTGTCAAGCAGAAAGAGGCTTTAATCAGTGAGGTGGGATGTCTAAGGACAGAACTACATCAGGCTAGAGATGATCGTGATCGCCAGTTGTCACAAGTAAACACTTTGACAGATGAAGTAGCCAAGTATAAAGATTTCACTGGCAGATCTGTTTCTGAGTTGGATTCCCTCACTACGAAATCGAATGAATTGGAGGTCTATCATGTTGAGTCTTTTGTCATTCATACATCGCATCTCATATATCTTTTTCTCACACTTCCACACTACTATTTTCTTAGCAGGCCAAGTGCTCAACACAGGATGACCTAGTTAAGACCCTACAAGATCAGTTGGCGGCTGCGCACAAGAAATTGCAGGTAACCAATGGATCCTTTGGTTTTAGTCAGTGCTACTTTAGTTTACTGTGGATATAACCAGTGAAAGAAACGATGCTTATTGTATTACATCAATTTCTCATTATATGCTTATCTGACTTCCACAATATAGTGTTGTGTGTGGCCAGTATTATCCATACCACATTGGTGTATGTTTTTGCACTTCCCCTCATGAAATGAAAATGATTAGGTAACTTGATCTTGGCACTACTTTATTGACCTGTTGAGAGGGAAACTGGGAAGTAAAACTGATTTAGAAAAGCAATGATTAATGGGTCAAATGTATATGTTGAATTTGAAGGGAACTTTAGAGTTCAGATTGCTCCGAGAAATTGAACTATCAAATGTGGTCATTACAATATTTTTACTTTTTCTTCATTTTTGTGGCTTTAGATGAGCAATTTATCTGCAACGGAGACACGAAAGCAATTTGAAGAGCAAAATTTGATTATTTGTGATTTGCGAAACCGTTTGGCTGATGCAGAAGTGAAACTTGTCGAGGGAGAGAAACTACGTAAAAAGTTGCACAATACCATATTGGTACATCCATTTGCCTGTTCTTCTCAAAAATTGGAAGAAAAAGATATATGCAATCCAATAATAAGTATTTCGTCGTCATTGAGTCACCACTAATAGCTTTTGCAACTCTTTTTTTTCCAGGAACTCAAGGGAAATATCCGTGTTTTTTGTAGAGTACGACCTATATTACCTGAAGAAGGTTCTGGTGCAGATACTAAAGTCATTGCTTTTCCTACATCCACGGAAGCCATGGGACGGGGAGTTGACTTGTTGCAAAATGGTAGATTTAAGAATTACTTGATGTTCTGTTACATCAAATTGTTAGTAGGATTTTGTGATTTTAGACCCACTAAATCCTGAATAACTTTTGCTTGTTGTTTTTTCTTTAAAACTAGGGCAAAAGCATTCCTTTATGTTTGACAAGGTATTTGTTCCTGATGCATCTCAAGAAGATGTATTTGTGGAGATCTCACAGCTTGTTCAGAGTGCACTTGATGGCTACAAGGTAAAATTATCTATATTATAGATTTTCTATTTTTTTTTTGACATCATGATATTCAGTTATCACAAGTCACAACTATATAGATGTTCATAGATTTTGCTGATGCAATTTTCTTTTAGTAGTTTAACTGGTCCACTATACGTTTCCTTTTTTTTTTAATTTTTTTTATTGTAAGTGAAAACGATTTTCTCAAATCCTTGTTCCATGCAGCAATGAGCAATGGCTTCTTGTTATGCTGTCACTTCAATATAACTGTTTAACTATGATCTTGCTACTATTACATACTATGAATCTTTGTCTGTGATGTTGTACAACAATATTTGACTTGATGGACATGATTCATTGTGGATTTTACATCTGTCATTCCCTAATACAAAGTATATGATGTACTTGACTTTTGAATTCCATGTCTTTATTTTACTATAACCCAAACATTACAAGTCTTCAAATGAATTTTCGAAACTCTCCTAMAATCCTYTTCCTTTTCACATTTTAATATTTTATTGAAGACCAAGGTCCAAGAACCAGTATTTTTATTCATGTTCCTTACACAAGTCCACATTTTCAAGTGGTATTTTGTGATTTTTTTTTCTTGAATTTATTAAATTGCATCAAGAATTAACCATGTTGCTTTTATTTTCAGGTCTGCATTTTTGCCTATGGCCAAACTGGCTCAGGTAAAACATTTACCATGATGGGCAATCCCGGAAACCMTGAGAAAAAGGGATTGATTCCCCGCTCATTAGAGCAAATCTTTGAGACAAGAGAGTACCTAAAATCTCAAGGTTGGAAGTATGACTTGCAGGTAAATAATKWATCTCTCTGCTTCATCTGAGCTTGACTTCATCAGACCCTTAATGGAGGTTTACAGGTGAATTATTGTCATTGTTTATTAACTATCTTGTATTCTTTATCTTACTCTACTTCCTGCAGGTGTCCATGTTGGAAATCTACAATGAGACCATCCGAGATTTATTGTCTACAAATAAGTCCAGCAATTTTGAAAATGGTACTCCCGGGAAACAATACACTATCAAACATGATGCACATGGCAACACAAACGTCTCTGATCTTACTGTCGTTGATGTTCGTAGTTCGCGAGAGGTCTCATATTTGTTGGAGAAGGCAGCCCAAAGCAGGTAGCTCTTTCTATGTGCTGTTGGTACTTGGTAGTAATTAGTTGTTAAAGCAACGACAAGCGTTTGTTATTAATCCGTGCTTCCTAACTTTTTTTTAAAACCCCCACTCACTGCAATTATTTGGTAGTTCTTTTTAGAAGTACACCTCATCTATTAGTTAATTAACTAATACTAAAGCAAACCCCACCTCCCAAAATTTTCCCTCCCAAACACAATTTATTAGTTTTTGCATAAAAAACAATGTAAAAAGTCATTTAATGAAGGTTAATAAATGTGTTTTTGAGTAAAATTTTATATATTTATTAATTCATTTACAATTCTAAAAAATATTTTTTGTCAAAAATAAAACCTTATTTTTAAATAATTACAATTAAAAAATATCAAATATTAATTTTGTTTAGCGCAATTTATAATTTATTTGAAAACCGAGCATATGCTCGGGGATTATCTAGTTTCTTTTATGCTCTGTATTTAAATTGAAACATGAGCTAATCTTTTGATTGGTAGTGGTCTTTCTTAATGAGCTAATCTACTATAACTGATCTTTTACTTAAGAGGGCAAAGGATTAATAATGTTTCTGCACAATATGATAACACTGTGCTTTCTTACAGGTCAGTGGGGAAGACCATGATGAATGAGCAATCTTCGCGTAGTCATTTTGTTTTCACTTTACGTATTTCTGGTGTTAATGAGGTATCTGGAATTCGACAATTGCTATACATATATCAGATCTATTCTTCCTGTAGACATGCTAATCTAGTTTGATCTTTATTTTCTATGTGCTTTCTGAATTTGGTTAGAGCACTGAGCAACAAGTACAAGGTGTGCTCAACCTAATTGATCTTGCTGGAAGTGAGCGCCTTTCAAAGAGTGGGTCCACTGGAGATCGATTGAAGGAAACTCAGGTACTTGCTTATTTCTAGTATGATATCTAGTCTAGTTGTTGGTTCCTCTCTTGATTCAGCTTCTCAAAACATTATGGTCTTATTCTCTGTTGATCAGGCCATCAATAAAAGCTTATCCTCTCTAAGCGATGTCATTTTTGCTCTGGCGAAACGGGAAGACCATGTGCCATTTCGAAATTCCAAACTGACATATCTCCTGCAGGTGAGTTATACGTATWCTTGAATTATTTAGTATATAGATATACCAAGTTACAACAAATTGAGGCATAACTGGACAACAAATTTTCATAWTCTGCTGAAAACCAATAAGATTTTGGTCCTTTTTGCAGTGAGAATTGCTCCATTAGACTGTTTGTTACTGGCTTTCACATAATTAACTTTGACCACTAATTTCACTTAAAGCAACTTTTGAGAAGGGTAACTTGAAGAATGCTGATACCTTTGGTTTGATATTACTGACTAAATTAATTGTCAAACTTCAGCATTGAAACTGGTGCATGCTTTAGAAGTGTCATCTAGATGTATTTTCTTTCATAAATTGATGAGTCTAATATATTTTGGTGAAAGTTTTTAATGAATGTTTGATTTTTTAATATCATCTKCTCAATATTGGAATAGCCCTGCCTTGGTGGAGACTCCAAGACTTTGATGTTTGTCAACATCTCTCCTGAAAACTCTTCCCTGGGTGAGTCATTGTGTTCACTCCGTTTTGCGGCCAGAGTTAACACTTGTGAGATAGGCATTCCTCGCCGCCAGACCAATGTACGATCCTCAGAATCTCGTCTAAGTTATGGCTAATCTTCTGCTGAAGATCAGCCAAGTCCCTGTGGTATATCAGGTTGTGCATTTTGTATTTTTCTTGGCTAATTATTATCACGTAAGCTAAAAAATAAGAAAGAAGAACGAAGAAAAGAAAGATCGATCGATAATTCTAACGTAGTTGAGGAATGATTTTGTATAGTGATTAGTAAATGATGGAGATGTTGAGTTTGTATCTTCTATGACGGGGCCTTTTTTCCCCAGATGGAATTATCCCTGGTTGTATTAATCATCAATACATACATTACACTGAGGTTGTTATTTAACTTTCCAACTCATGTGTATTTATAATTCTAATTCGTCCGTGAAACATATTCATGTATTTTCAGTTGAGCCTTAACATTCCAATATSTTCCATCTGCATAATTTATGCGTTCGGCTTATTTTCCGAATTCACTTGTACAATAACAAAGAAAAGGAAAAACAATTCTCTGCAGCAGACCTATGCCATTCTATCCATCACCTCCTGCAGGATGACCGTCGTATCGTTGTAGCAAGACTGTGTTAGAGTAAGATCGTTCACTTTGACGGCATCTTGAAGCTGCCAATTCATTGGTAAACTATTAGTTAACAACTACTAGACTATGTAATAGACATCAGATGTGTTTTCTGTTTGATTCATTTTCAGTTTGGAAAACACTGAAGTTTCCTTTAATCCAACCGAACGAGAGTTTCGAATATAAATGCTTGAGAATTACTCGTGTCTTTTATATACCTTTTCGAAGTTGTTGAAGAGGCGGTTGGCAAGGTCTGTGAGAGGCTGCTTATCCGAGACAGGTGCAGCTGAGATGACCTTGTCGAAATCGTAGTACATGAAGGTTCCCTTAAGGCGGAGGTATCKTCGGATATAATTCAAGGTATCTTGGCCTATTAGATCTCCCATGGCCATTAGGTCAAAGGCATACTTTCTCAGCCTGTGTGCACTCCCTTTTGTGCCAATGTTAGCCATGTAGATTCCCTGCTTCAGAAATGATCTTGTTCCTGTTTCTTCATTGGCAATCTCTGCAATAACACATAGTTTCAATAAGCCTAACAAAATGAATCTGTAAATAAATTGATCAACAGAGTCCTTTAATCTCATTAGTGAAGTCCTCGCACATAAACAGCAAAAATTTATTTCAACAATAAGTTGATTATGATTCCATCCACATCCCTAAATCTTCGTGTGAACCTACATTTTGGCAAGAGGTCACATTAATTACTCCATTAGTATACCTTGTTGTGGTCGGTTTTTGTCACCCTTCTTCTATGCAATTCATCATCTTTTGGCTTACTCGTTTTTTTCACACCTCTCTAATCATTCAGAAGATCAAAGGTGGGATTGTCACTGTGCCTACATTTTCTCGCTTTTTCCTATTGCTTGTACTAGATTCTATTTACTACTATGAGTCCGCATTAGTAGTGGCATCAATAATCTTTAAATTATTTTTAAACTTTTTATCATTTTCTTTTCATTAATGTTTCTGTTGGTCAGTTTTAGCTTTAACTCACTACGATCAAAGAATTGATTTCTGGTTGGTACAGTATTATTAAGTCATTTGGCATCCGGCCAGGCCCAATGACATCAATTTTAGCAGATCTCTTATTTTACAATTGGATGTAATTAATTAGGCACCCACAGTCGTCGTTGTTTAGAAGATCACACGCACTAATTTTCATCTTAAAAATACTAGTGTTTAAACAAGATTATCTCAGTCTCAAGCACACCTAATGTAATCCGTGACTTCTAACTCCAATTTATTGGGCTAAATTCCTTTTGACCACTTGAAAAATGGAATTATGTTTATTTTGAGAGACGTAAAAAAATGAAACATCAAATAAAGGGATATGTTATTCTTGTATAATTATTTTAGTATTTTTATTCTAACATTTTTATATTCCTCGGAAACAATTACGGAATGATAATCTTATACTGTGATTTCAATAACATACGATATCCGTACTTTCTTATAAACTTATGTTTTTTTAGTATCAATTGATAAAATTTCATTTGTTCGAATCAACTAATACTATGGTTGGATTAGATGATAGCACTTAAAACCACTACTTCATCCGTTTCATTCTAACTACAACAAAATATAGTCGCGATTTCCGTTATATACGTAGTTGTTTATTCGATGCATACTAAATTAATTAATAAAAGTAGCTTTAAGATTGTTACTTTTTCAACCATACAATTACTTCTGTCTCTTATACACATCTACTAAATTAATTAATAAAAGTAGCTTTAAGATTGTTACTTTTTCAACCATACAATTACTTAAAACATAAAATCGAATCTCATCTACTTAACTGCGCTATATATTTGAGAATAGCAATAGAAAAAAATATATGCTTACTATTTTGAGCTGGAGGATATCGAGGAAGAGGACCATCTAACCACAACTTATTCCCTTCATCAGCTAAAGAAGCATTGTTAGCACCAAATTGAGCAAGTAGAGCAATGGAAGCACCAATGCCAATAATTGACCTTCTTCTATTTGTTGGATTTTGCAATGCAAAAGATGAACATTTTTGCTCCTCAAAATGATCATCATCAAACCTTTTAACTTTGCATGATGATTTGGWATAAGAGGAAGAAGTTGGCCTTTGAATGTTGGGGAGCTTAGGAAGAATGGAAGTTGTTTTTAGGCTATCAGTGACACCATATAAGTTAGCCAAACGTGCCATTATGGGGGTTGTGGTTTTGAGTGTTCAATTCAATGGATACAAATTTAATGCAATCTTGTGCATTTTTTGGTGGTGTATGTTGTTGATTTTTGTGGTTTTTTTGGATGAGTTATTGGCTGTTTTTGACCACCCAATTTGATATGCTCATTGAGGGTACCTTTGGAAATTTGAGTGCTAAAACATTACAAATTTACAACATTGTGTTTCTGTCCATTTGCATTGGTTATTTACYGAGCCCTTAAGCATTACATGAGGATAAATGTAAATTGAATTTCACCTTTTCATGTGAACACAAATCAAAACATGAATGTTTTTTACTTCGAGGAAAATGGTCAGAATTTGTCAAGAAAAAATGGGACATACAGAAGGCTTGTCAATGCGGTGGATAAAATAGGAGACCCACTCGTCTTAGTTTGACGGGTAGTAGAGTAGCCGAGTAGGGTTGGGGATGAAAATATACCCATCATGAGTGATGGTGCGAGGATGGATTTTATGTTGTCCCGCCCCATCCTCACCCGCCCCGCCACATATCCTTTTGTAAAAATATAAACTTTAAACAATATTTAATGATAATACTAAAAATTATGTTATAATCAACAAAAATTAATCGTTTTTAACTCTTTTTTTAATTACATTTTTTAAATATTTTAAATATTAACAAATACATAAGTGATTTTACGTGAGTTTTAAGTGGAGTTTTGGTCAAGGTGGATACTCAAGTGTGGATGGGTCAGGGATCATTTTATATATTTATTTAGTGGGGCGGGAATAGGGAAAATTTTTGGACCCATCGTGGGGATGGGGATGGGATAATCGACATTCGCCCTGCCCCATCCACCGGGTTGACAATCCACTACGATTAATAGAACATTAAATTAATATTTTATTTATATAAAGTGGAATGTTATTCTCACTGTCCCTAACAACTCTATATTAATGGTGGGTAGTCAATCCGATGACAGGACTAGCACTCAACATGAAATGTATGGTTAAAATGTGGTTAAGGGCAATGGTATTCATCCTTGACATCCAAGGATCAAACTCCTTTGCAAGTTTTTTTAGATTTTGTTTTTCCCTCTTGAAAATCACTCTAAATGGGCTTTGGGCCTCGTTGCAAGCTGCTGCAAGATTATTTTTTATTATTGGAAAAATTAACAGGTATAATCTCACCTTTGGTGGGTCTTCAAAAAATAAACCGACCTTTGAATATTCCAAAAATAATCCGAACTATGGGGGAGTCTTCCAATTTTGATCCATAACCGGTTGCAACTTGTTTGTGACCTGGGAATTAAGTTAAGTGCCACGTGTTGTGTTTTCATTGGTCGCAATTAAATTATAATCTACTTAATTAAAGTTTAATTATAATTAAATATATCTTAATTATACTCCCCTCTCACCTCACCTACCAATTCACTTCCTCCCCTCACCCCAACTGCCACCTCACCACCACCTGCCGACACCACCTACCGCCACCCAGCTCACCACTGCCACCTCACCCCTATTTTCCCACAAGCCACAACTAACCACATCACCTGCCACCCTACAACACCCTGCCATACCATCACCCACCCTCACCACGGCTACCACGCACCACCCTCCACCATCACACAAACCACAAAATCAGCCCCCTCACCCACCCTCAAAGATCAACCCATGTCCCCACCCCTCACGCGCCTTACACCACAACTAACCACACACCTCACTCATCCCCACCCTCACCACCCACTAATCCAATTACCAGCACCAAATCCTCATTCCCTCAACCCATCGACCACACAACTCCCCACCCACTGACCACACAATCAGCCGAAGCATAGATAGATGATAGGAGAGAGAGCTGATAACCGGGAGAGATGGAGAGCCTGAGAAGAGGAGTAGAGGAGAGAGAAGAGACGTTATCCGGGAGACCAGAGATAGTGAGCCACATAAGGACAGAGAGTAACTGAGAGAGAGAAAGAGGAGGAGGAGCGGTTTGTGGTTTTAATTAAAAAAAGGAAAAACAAACAATTATATAAAACTATAGTTTACTATCGTCGATTTAAGAGAGCCAACGGTTCAATGGAAGTTGCAAACATGCAAAAGTGGTGACTCCAAGTGCTACTGCGTCTATTATTTTGGAAATTCAAGCAGTTCGGTTATTGTAAAACCCACCAAAGGTGGATATATATTGTTATATTTCCCTTATTATTGTCCAACAAATAAAGAAAATAAATTGCGCACATCATAGTGATGTCTAGCCTCTAATGTTTGACTTTTACTCTGTAGTTCCGTTCGGTGTAACGTCAACTCTCCGGCGAACGGCCCAACACCACCCACACCTCTAATGACTCACTGCTTTGTAAGGACTAATGTATCACATACACCTCGATCTCTTTCTTCATCATACTACACTCAACATCGCGTTACTTATTTCTCAGTACTTATTGAGTATACTTGGATCGTTATAGATGTGTCTAGTTGCTTTGTTTATATACAAATAGAAAAATTATCTATCTGCCGCTGATATTTCTTTATTCTATTTCTTGCGCTCAATGTTAAGAATATAATTCTTGAACTTAATGTCCATCTTCCCTAACAAAACTATTGTTATCCATAGTGT
>SNQN01000632.1:110572-132649 GCA_008642245.1 Bassia scoparia
TATTCTTAAGTTTGGCATTGGCGGCAAGCCCGTGAATGTATTGATCGAAATCATAGTGATTGGTGGACTACAGCAACACGGGTTTTTTACCTTATTTAGGGTTTTCCGCGTGACCATGTCCGGTTTGTTTCTTCTTTGTTTTCGTTTAGTTTGTAATATATGTTCTACTCATTTATTGTTCATTACAAGGAGATTGAACTGGTTACAATCGTACAGCTGTTCAGGTCGTTTAATCTGATTTTTGCACTAAACGTGCCAACTTTAAAACGCATCAAACATGTCTACGATAAGATTCTAGTCATTACAGACCTTGTTGGATAAACAAAATAAACATTGCCAACCAAGTATTTAAATGAAACGACTTCAAGGACTAAGAGTGTTGTCCGCATCATCTTGATATTGTCACTTTAACAATGAACGTGGGTTTCCAGGGATGATTGGTAGTATCGATTGTATACACTACTCAGAAAGGAAGAACAGTTCGATTGCATGGAAGGCACAATATCAAGGATGATGCGGGACAACTACTCTTATCCTTGAAGTCGTTTCATTTAAAGATACTTGGATTTGGCATGTTTATTTTGGTATCCCAACAAGGTCTTGTAATGACTAGAATTCTCTTTATCGTAGACTAGTGTTTGATGGCGTTTTAAATGGTTGGGCACTGTTTATGCAAAAATCAGATAACTACCTAATCTAAGCTGGTACGATTGTAACCAAGTTCAATCTACCTTGTAATGAACAATAAATGAGTAAGAACATAATACAAACTAAACGAAAAACAAAGGAAAGAAACAACACCGGACATGGTCACGCGGAAAAACCCCATGAATAAGGGTAAAAAACCGCGGGTGGCTGTAAGTCCACCAATCCACTATGATTTCGATCAAGTACAGGTTCACGGCTATGCCGCCAATGCCAAACTTAAGAATACGCTTCTCAATAAGCTTCTTCTCTCTCTCTCTCGCACTGTTCACAATAGTATTAGTTTCAGTGATAGCTTTTTTCTGCCTTTTCACTATAATACAACGTTCATATATATATATATATATATATATATATATATATATTCTAAGTATAACCGTTCTGGAGTCTTCATTTCCTCATTCTTAGGAGTCCACCTGATTTGTCCTGCTTCGGATTTTCAACTCCTTTACCCTTTTGGTCCAAGAGGTGATCTAGTAGTCCCTTCTTCAGCTGCCAAGCTACCTCTTTCCTCAGAGCCTTGCAATCTTCGGTCTGGTGGCCGTGATCATTATGATACCTGCACCATTTGGACTTATCTTTTAACTCGTCTGGGCGTTCTGACTTTCTGGGCCACCTGACTCCTTGACCGATTTCTTTCAGAGTGTCCACGACTCCGGCTTCATCCACGCAGAAACAGTAGCTAGACAAAGGCGGGTACTCTTGACGTTCTTTCGGAGAACCTGTATCCTGCACATCATAAGAAACATTTTGTACCTGTTGTCGACTAGAGGAAGCCTGGTCCTTCTTCGGGTAGGGTTGGTGTCTCCATCCTCCTCGGAAAGAGTCTGCCCTTCGTTCAACTCTGCCCGTTCCTTGCTACCTCGTCTTCTTCGACTCGAACTTCCGCCAGGGCTCTTGACTGCACTTCATCAAAAGTTTGACATGAATAACGGGTTAGTTCATAATACAATCGAGAATTATACGTTACTCCCCTTCGGAAGGCTTCAATAGCGGTTGGCAGATCCAGGTTCGGGATATGGATCATCTCTTTGGTAAATCGATCTAGGAAATCTCTGGTGGATTCACCAGTCTTTTGAATGAGGCAATATAGGTCGCTTGACTGCTTCTTCAGGGTTCGGCTACTAGCGAACTGCTGGTAGAACTTGTTCACCAAGGTGGAGAAGTTCGCGATGGAACCGGGCTTCAGGTTAATCAACCACTGCAATGCTGGTCCGCACAGGGTGGCTCCAAATGATCGACCCATTGTGGCTTTAACCTGCTGAGGGGGAATCGACAACTGCCAGATTCTCTGCTTGTACTGGGCCACATGGTCTACTGGGTCACTAGTACCATCGTACAACTTTGGCATGGCAGGGATGTTCAGCTTCCTAGGGATCCTGGTTCGTGCTATCTYGTCTGAAAAAGGAGACCTCGCATATCCGTCTTTGGCTTCCATAGCCACCGGGGTGGGGGCTCCAGGTATCTTGGTCAACAGCTGCATGATCTTCCTGTTCTGGGCCTCCAAGACTGCCATCTTTTGGTTTTCGGGATCCGGGTTCGCTTCATGGTCCTTGTCCCTTTCCTGGTTCCATGGCTCTTCCCACACTTCCATATCAGAATCAGAGCTGATGGATCTCTCTTCTTCCAGATCCCCCATGAGGGGTATGTTTTCCAAGTTACGCCTTCTGGGAGTGCGGGTGCTCTTGGCGGACTCTAACTCTTTATGCACGGATTCTAGGGATTCTTTGGCCGTCTTAACATCGGCAGATAGTTGACGAGCCTCTTCAGATATTTTHTGGTTTTCCTCCTGGGCTTGATTCAAGGCTTCTTGCGTCTTGCGCAACATTTCCCTGACTTCTTCGAGCATTTGCTCTTGAGACTGACTGGTTTGTGAGGGACCTAACTGACTACTATTGTCTACCATTTTTTTGTTCTTTTTTTTGAATAAACTAGCATACGATAACAAATGAAAAACAAAAAACCTAGTTACAGCCCCACGGTGGGCGCCAAGTTGTTTATGCAAAAATCAGATAACTACCTAATCTAAGTTGATAAGACTGTAACCAGGTTCAATCTACCTTGTAATGAACAATAAACGACTAAGAACATAATACAAACTAAACGAAAAACAAAGGAAAGAAACAACACCGGACATGGTCACGCGGAAAAACCCCATGAATAAGGGTCAAAACCGCGGGTAGCTGTGAGTCCACCAATCCACTATGATTTCGATCAAGTACAGGTTCACGGATGTGCCGCCAATGCCAAACTTAAGAATACGCTTCTCAATAAGCTTCTTCTTCTCTCTCTCGCACTGTTCACAATAGTATTGGTTTCAGTGATAGCTTTTTTCTGCCTTTTCACTATAATACAACGTTCATATATATATATATATATATATATATTCTAAGTATAACCGTTCTGGAGTCTTCATTTCCTCATTCTTAGGAGTCAGTAACCGCTTCCTTATGCAACTGCTTGGACCGATTCTTGTGGGAGTAGTTGCTGACTGGAATGTACCTTCCACGTTCCTGCTTTGTCGGGTGGCGGTTATGCTCTTTGACTATGTGGGCTTACTGACTTGATCCCTTGGGCTTCGTCTTAGTATATTAGGCTGTATTGCTTTCTACTTGGCTTGGCTTTCTCTCCGTTGAAGTCTACCTGCGGTTGAGAGAACCTGTGAACCTGTGAACCAGTCAATGGTATGTTAGCTATGTACACAGAGACTCTGGGTATAACAGGCACCACCCGCTACTTTAATTGTCAATGGACATCAATATAAGGCATGCTACTATATCTTAGTGATCTGACGACATATATACAGATTAGGATGCATTCATTCCAGGAGTTACTCATCCAGAAACTGAGAAGCATTGTTAGTTTGCTAAACGTCAAGCCGAGTTGAGAAAAGACGAGAGCATGTGTAGACCGTGGGCCTACCTCTATGTGTAGTAGTTGTGTTGTGGACTTGAGCCACAGAAGCCGCACGTGAGTGCATTGGGGGAGTGTTGTCGAGTAAGGGGATCACCACTGTGCCTATAAAGGTTAATCACGGACGCTCGAAACGTTGGTGCCAAAACAATGGCCCCACGGTCCGATCCAGTAACCAGCTCGTGGGTTCGGGGACATGGTACAGATTGAATCTTTGACCCAATCCCCGCATGTAGCGGCCTCTACTCGGTCTCATTGTAATTCCATTCAAACACGATTATTGGATGCACACAACTTAGCAATTTCAAACCTTATTCGCGTTCTAATCCTAAAGTTACTAAGTGGGTTACTATTATGCAAACAATGACTTCTACAATGGATAAGGCGATCACTTTGTTGTTAGTCAATATTAACAAGGAGCCTAGAAGACCGGTTGTCCATAATTATCTGACTTTAATGTGGTTCGTGTAATTTCCGGTCTTATTTAGACAAAATATACAAAGCATGAACAAAACATATATACAATATATATATATATATATATATATATATATATATATATATATATATATATATATATATATATATATATATATATATATATATATATATATATATATATATATATATATATATATATATATATATATATATATACATCATCCTTACCTTGTCGCTGCAAACAAACGAATCGTTAGAATATAATGAATATAATGAAAACGCCTTTGATCGATCCGCTAAACAAGTCAAACAAACATGTTAGTATTGACGAAAAAGTGCCTTTGATCGATCCGCCAGACAACACAAATAAACATGTTAGTATTGACGATAATAATAAGGAATGACGAAAATGAAAATGACATTGATCAAAACGAAAATGAGAAGATTAATCCTACATATTTACATGCAACAAGTGAAAGGTAGGTTTCTACATTTTATTAGTTCAATAGACGTAATAGTTATTAATCAAATTAAAGGAACGAGAAATGAAGGTTTTGGGTGAGTAACCTCAGAGTTATACCTTGATTTCGCTTCGTCAATTCGATTCAAAAGGGCGCTAGAACTCGTATTTAGTATGTATTGATAGTGGAAAGAGAGTATGAATGAGAGAGTGAGAAAATACGCGAGTGTATAAGCTTGGTAACGTATGAAGTCCCCTCGAAGAGTGAGGCAAAGAGGGTATTTATAGGCACGAAAACCAAAAAACGAGCGTATATACGCTCAAAACGAGCGTATATACGCTCGTCTTGAGCGTATATATGCTCGTCTTGAGCGTATATAAGCTCATGGAGCGTATATACGCTCAAAGGAGCGTATATACGCTTGATTATTTCCTACCAAAAAATCCGATTCTTCTTGATTCTTCTCGGATTAGATGAACCTAGACATCTCCTTTCGCAAGAAATACGATTCTAGGGGGTTCTAGAACATTCCGAGTATTTTTTTTGGTATTTTTGAAGTATTTTCTGATTTTTATGTATTTTTTGTGTATTTTGATTTTTGTAAATATTGTAAAATTCATAAAAAATTATAGAAAAATCGGAAAAATACTGGTGAACTCAGAAAAATGAGAAGAATGCAATGAAAAGTGGAAATTATGAAGATCACCAATATAAATTATTTTAAAAAATCCTAAAACTAAATAGAAAATTCTAAAAATAGAAAATAAATAAAAGAAATAAAAGAAAATACTTTTTGCCTCTTATTTGACCTTTGCCTTATGATTTCGAGCATAACTTCACATATTTTGAGCTTTTTTTTTATGAGTTCAGCTGCACCTTTCAGAATCAAATCGATCACGAAACGTGGTATGTTTCTTCATCGGTTACTCATTTGGGGAGACACATTTGGTTGTCTACAGAAGCCCCCACTTTGACTGAGTTTGGAGAGACGAAAGTCTCGTAAGACGAAAGTCAAAGTATTCGATTTGGGACGGAGAGCAACTCAAGACGTTCTGCGACCCTGAGTTGCCCTTTTTTCGCCGGTACCTGCAAAACAACGGTTAGTTTTACCTGTAGCCGTGTCCCGTGCGGTTAGATTTCCTTGGATGTGCATGTATCTTAAGAATGATTTGCTTGCGTCGGAATTTCTGGTGCGGGGAGAATTCCAAAACCCAAAAGGATGTGTGTCTGCGGAATTTCTGGTGCGGGAGAAAATTCCAAAACCCGAGATGATGTGTATGCGGAACTTCTAGCGCGGGAGAAGATTCCAAAACCCGAGTGAATGTGCGTATGCGGAATTTCTGGTGCGGGAGTAAATTCCAAAACCCGAAAAGATGTGTGTGCGGAATTTCTAGTGCGGGAGAAAATTCCAAAACCCGAAAAGATGTGTGTGCGGAATTTCTGGTGCGGGAGAAAGTTCCAAAACCCGAGAGAATGTGTGTCTGCGAAACTTCTGGCGCGGAAGAAGATTCCAAAACCCGAAAAGATGTGTATGCGGAACTTTTGGTGCGGGAGAAGATTCCAAAACCTGAGAGAATATGTGGAATTTCTAGTGCGGGAGAAAATTCCAAAACCCGAAAGAATGCATATGTGGAATTTCTGGTGCGGGAGAAAATTCCAAAACCCGAAGTGTGCATATGTGGAATTTCTAGTGCGGGAGAAAATTCCAAAACCCGAAGTGTGCATATGTGGAATTTCTGGTGCGGGAGAAAATTCCAAAACTCGAAAGAGTGCAAAGGAGCTGTTGCGTATAGCAACAATCGCATATAGCGATGAATGCCGTATAGGCATGTGTAGGCAACTGCAATGTAATGTGTTTGTGCAGGATGCATATGCATGATGATGTATATAGACTCAATGCACAATGATGCTTATGAAGTGTTAGTAATGGCTATATGTGTAATGCAAGTCTATTCCTAGATCTAATGCATGAAATGACCAAGGAAATAGACTAATGTTAAAATGTTTTTGGATTGTGGGATGAAATCGTCTCAAGCCCCCATTCGAGCAAAGGCGATGCTTGTGATTGCAAGTGAGCCCCCCAACCCATGGGGTTTGGGTGTATGGGAATGGCTTAATTTGTGGTGTTGATGGTTGGTTTAGTGGGTGAGCCCCTAGCTTGATCGAGGTTGGGGCAATGGTTGATGGAGTAAGGTAAAGCTAGTGAATTTTGTGGAGTCATGGGTCTTGGCTTAGCTTTTTTGGGATTGTAATGGTAAGGGATGAGGTATTGGGATGTGATTTTGATTTGCCCAAATCGGTGACTTGAGCTGAAAGTCGCATGAGGAGAGAACATGGAGAAAATGCTGCATTGCGATGCTTTGAGGAGGATGCATGATGATTGCTATAGAGTGATAGCCTAAGAAAGAGTTGAGGAGAGCCCCTTAAGGTGTATGAAAGAATAGGCTAAAGGTTCAAGAAAAGACAAGGCTAAAATTTGTGACTAAGGGTAAGTAAATGGGGAATTGATGTGGTTGGCTAGATGATGTAGGTTCAAGCTCGAGTCTATGTCGGGTGCTACGCTAGGAATTTGTGCTTCTAGCCTTAAGAGAATCAAACCAAGTGGACCTCTGAACGTTATTGAGTTATTGGGTCGGACCTCGAGAAGAGGCTTCCTACGTATCCTTTTGGAATCAGACCGTCGTAGTTCTTGATGATGATTTGGACAATGCCTCGTGTGAGAGGGCTTTTACGGTTGCAATGTGAGGCTGTAGTTCGAGGGTCGAAAAAGGCTCGATGATCACGAAGTGACCCACGGTGCGCAATGTGCTTTTTAGACTTTAGACTTTTTATTTGAATTGGGCTTTGAACTTTGATTTTGATTGATTTGCATTTGCAGAACTGACATTGAACTTTTGATTTTTTTACTTTTTTTCTTTATTTTTTGCCCATTGAACTGGCATTGAACTTTGTTTTCTTTTCTTTCTTTTGCACATGTCTTTTCCTACGCACCGTTTGGTCCAAAGGGTTTGGTAGATGTGGGTGATGAAAGAAAGATAGGTTGAATGATTGTGTTTATGGCTCAAAGGGTTGTAAGGGATTTTGATTTGATGTGATGCAGGGAATGGAGGGAAGAGGTTATTTTGTGGAGTTATGAAAGAAGGCCTCTCTTGGCAATGTCCATTTAAGTGTAAGGTCATCAATTAATTTGATTCCATTAAAATTAGAAGCACAAATTATATGGAGGCTAGAGAGATAATGATAAATTAAAGTTTTATTAATACCAAAGGAATTTATTACATAGAGGCTAGTTGCAGAATTTAATCCTAAACCTAATGACATAGACCCGAAATGGAGAAAAAGAAATGATACACAGTCTAGGGAAAGGGACTCTCCGACTCGGCCCTAAAGCTAAGACCCTAACTGACTCATGCAAATCGAAGAAGATCATCCTCTATGTCCACTCCAATGTCGTAGACCTTTGCGAATGTGGTAAGGCCTCGATACTTGAGATGATCTTTGTATTCTGGCTGGAGGCCAGAAATGAAGGTCTTGACCATCTCTTCTTCAGTAGGAGCGGAGACTAGGGTGGCAGCAACTCCTCTCCATCTAGTCAGATAGGTAGTGAACCCCTCGTTCTCTCCCTGCTTAAGGATTTCAAGCTCTCGGAAGGATGTTTGGGTCTGAATGTTACCCTTGTATCTTGCCATGAATGCGTGGATGATGTCTTCCCAAGTAGCTATTTCTTTCTCAGGAAGTGAAAAGAACCACTTCTGACATATTGGTTCCAAGGAAAGGGGAAAGACCGTTGGAAACAAGGCGGAGTCAATCCCTTTAAGCGCCATGGTGGTCTTAAATCCCTTGATATGGAATCTAGGGTCATCAGTTGGCTTGAACTTGGGTATGTCTTCGGCAGTTCGGTTGAAAAGTTGGGGTCAAGAGGAAGTTGATCTTGGTAAAAGGTGGGGTCGATGGCTTTTTGGATCGCCTTTTCAACCAGCTTGTCCAAGGAAGTGCTCGAGGTCAACTCCTTGATCTTAGCTTCAAGCTCTTGAACTTGCTCGACAAGCTTTTGGATCTTTTCTTGTTCGGAGGCCATTTTGTGGTGTTATGGCTAATGGGTAGTGAAGGTTGGAGGAAGGTTAGGTTTGGATTGAGCTTAGGGCTCAAACTCTTCGGGTCGAGCAAGGGCTATGGAGACGGCTTCACCCTGTTTCAAAAAGAAATAAACTCTTAGTGAACTCTCTTGGTCATTATTGAACATATGGATGCAGGTGCAAATGCATGTCCTAATTCCATGGTCATCTTTCCTAGAATGAATGCATGAATGCAAGGTGCCCTTTCGTTTTTTTTTTTGTTTTTTTTTTTTTTGTTTTGTTTTTTTTTTAAAGGGCACCGATTGACATGGGAATGCCGATATGCATGTGTCCTAAGAGGTTAAGGTTGTGCCTAGGTAACCTAAAGGTCGAGCCTATGTTGGCCGAGGGTAAGGTCAATCCTAATGTGAGTCTAAGGTCAACGTCTAAGGTCAACATCGATGGTCAAAGTCTATGCCTACCCTAGTGGTCAAGGGTCAAGACCTAAGGTCAGAGTCTATGCCTACTCTAATGGTTAAGGGTCAAGACCTAGGGTTGAAGGCTATGTGGACTAAGGTCGAAAGTTTGAAGGACAAAGTCCTAGTGAACTATGGTCACAGACTAAGGTAGAGGTCAACTAAAGTCACTATGGGCTATGAAACGCATGATGTGAACTAAAAGATGACCATGGACTACATGAATGTGATTACGAACATGTGTTAAGGTCAAGAACTATACAATGGCTAGGGCCCATACAATGTACATATATACAACACATGATGACGAGTCAACTATGGTCAGTAAAAAAAAAAGGTACCACGCCTAAGAGTAGAGCTGGGTCTAATTTCACCACTTTCACGGTAAGTGATGTATGGCCGAGTTACCCCTTATGTACACGCATCCCGTAACACGTGCACACACGGCGTGGGTGGGATAGGACTTGCCTTAGCCATGCGATCCATTAACCACATGCAACCAAGGTAGTATCCCCCCTTAAGGTGGTCTCGAGCATAGAACATGCCCATATTGAGACCAAAGAGCCTAAGGCGTGACCCTATGCGGAGGGTCACATGCAAAATGCAAAAATCCAATAATCGTGATGATGGAATTACGAGACTTTCAAGTCTGTCCACTTCACCTAACGGTGATTATCCCCAGTGAAGTCGCCAAATTGTAGACCGTGGGCCTACCTCGATGTGTAGTAGTTGTGTTGTGGGCTTGAGCCACAGAACCCGCACGTGAGTGCATTAGGGGAGTGTTGTCGAGTAAGGGGATCGCCACCGTGCCTAAAAAGGTTAATCACGGACGCCCGAAACGTTGGTGCCAAAACAATGGCCCTACGGTCCGATCGTGAAGCTTTCCCAAGAGTACTCAAGGGGGGGGGGAATTGAGTACCCAATAAAATTTTTCGATTTGCTACTGTTCTAGTCAAGTAGACCAGTTGTACTGGTCTTCGCAGCGGAATATTCGTTAAACAGTTAGTAGAACAGTTATCGAGCAATAATAAAGGACACACGAGATTAACGAGGTTCACCCAACTTTGGGCTACGTCCTCCTAACCTAGTTACTTTTATTAATTCTACTCTGAATGAATAATAGTAACCCTCACTCTCTCAATGTATGAACTCTCACACAAAGAAACCCCACACTCAACCCAAGTGTGCTATTTCGCACTTGAACTCACAAGCACTCGCAATTGAACTCTCAAATGCTACCCGATCACCAACCCCTTGTTGATGATCCAATACAGAATCCTTTTCTCTCAAAATAACTCTCACTAAGAGTGTACAAGAGTAAATTAATTTTCAATATATGCACTCGTATGATCTATGCTTGCTTGATGTAAAACTAAGGACTTTTCTTCTCTCAAAACTAACTCTTTAAAGCTCGGAGAGAAAATCATATGTAAGAGTGTATACTTATGAATATTTATAGGCAAGAGCCATGCAATTGATCATAGTCAAATCCTATAATATGCGAGATATTTGTTTCCAAAGATCCAGACATATTTTAGGAAAGTTTACAAGATATTATTTTATACAAGATAAAATAATATCTAGTTAACTTAACTCGACAAAATCAATTACACAATATTCCCAAGTAAATACTCTTACTAGATCACCTTGAAGTTTCCAAAATTCTTTTTAGGAAAGTCTTCAAAAACGTTTACTTGTTCGACAAGGTGATCAGAGTTGTAAGAACAGTAGAGCTGTTCTTCCAACTGGTAGTGTTGAAGCCAACTAACCAACTGGTCTAGTTGTCTTCAACTCTACAAGAAAAGTCACATAATTTGTCTATCAATAATACAAGCAATCAACCATACTTATGCATTTATACAATATAAAGACTTAGTCTAAACCTAGAACTAATCTTCATATTCTTCAACATCTTCAAAGCTTGCCCTTGATCTTCTTTTCAACTTGGAATGTTTACGAGATTAACTCGAAGGACCTTCTTGCTCAGAGAGTTGGAAAAACCTGTATGCTAAACACATAGAACAATTTGAACATATAACTTGTTAGCATACATGTCACTTTCTTTCAAGTGACCAAGAACAGTTTTCTCAGCTGTTCAGACCAACTGTATTCAGCAAACCAATGTACCTGTTCTTGCAACTGTTTGTCATCACTCAAAACACTAGGGAACTTAACAAATTCCCCCTTTTTGATGATGACAAACCCTGTGAGAAGTTCCTGCAAACAACAAGTGATATACAACAACTCAACCATGATGAGACTATTTTTGGACTTTTTCGAATTTTCAATTTTTTTTTAATTTTTTCGACTCTAAGTGAAACAACCAACTAACTTGGTTATTTCCTATAAAAGCAAGAAAGCTAATTAAACTAACAACTATTCTAAGACTCAATCTACAGCTAGAGTTAAGGCTTCAGAACTTCTGACCATTTTCCCCCTTTTGGCATCATTAAAAAGTCACTCAAGGATAGTAAGGCATGCACAAACTATCATTTTCATCCAAACAGTGGCATCAACCACTAATTCATATCAAATATCTGCATAGGTCTGTGAGTTTCACAATTCACAATCCCAAAATAAAGCAAGCAGACAGAGCAATAGTTAAACAGAAACAAAATTACATCGAAGAAATGTCTTCTAAAATGGTTAGTAAAACAGATACCAAAAACAGTTCAATAGATAGGGGGAGGGGAACAGATCATCATTCATCATCATCGTCCTCTTCATCCTCCATCTTGTCCTCAGAAGCATCAGGATCATCGACATCAACATCTTCTTCCTCAGCATCATCCTCTTCTTCTTCCTCCTGGCTTCCATCAGCAGAGGAGTTGGCGGAATCCTTAAGGTCGATCTCCTCATCATCCTCAGACTGCTTCTCAACTGACCCCTTAACCTCAGAACGATGACCAGTAGCAGCAGCAGATGTCTGTATAGCAGTAACAGCAACAGTAGCCCGAACAGTTGGAGTGGTCTCAACCTTCTAACCAGTACCAGTGACTACCTGTTCTGCTGTTTCCCCAGTTTTCAACTTAGCGACCCAATTTCTAGTCTCATTCATCTTTTCCTCTAAACTCCCTTGCCTCTCTGTGAAGGATGTGGTCAAGACATGCACTAAAGACACCAATTGAGAGAGTGTCTCGTCCTGCTTTTCTATTTTAGACAGAAGTGGGGTGAGATCAGTAGTGGTACTGGTCTCCTCCACCTTTCTCTTTTTAGTGGCAGGGACAGGAGCTTTCTTAACCGGAGTTTGACCAGCAAAGCACAACTTGTCATCATGAATATCCAATCCCTTTTGGCGTAGAATTTTCATAGAGAATTTCTGAGCCGGAATAGTGTCTCCATCCAAAGACAATCCTTCAGTCATGAGAATCCCAAAGATAAGGGATCCATAGGCTAGAGAGTGTGAGGGTGAGGTTTTGCAGGCCATCATATGCTCAATCATTAGGGCAAGCAGGTTTATCTTGACGTTTTTCAGCACAAGGTACATTAAAACCATGTCCATAATTCTAACCGAACCCCTACCCTGTGATTTTGGAATCAACACCTTACTGCAGATAGAATGCAAGACCCTCATTACAGGTTCCTTTAGACTAGTGGACTTAAACCCCTCCCTAGTCCTAATTATCTTTCCAAACAAAAACTTCATTATCTCATCTTGACCTACACCAGAAACAGTAGGCCAACCATCTGAACTGTACCCAGAATACCCATCCTTAGGTACCTTCATGAATTTTGCCAACGACGCCATAGACACTTTCACATCTTTATCATTCATAGTACTAACCAAACTACCATTAGGATATTGAAACAAATTATCATAAAACTCTTTAACATGTTCAACATATGCCTCACAACACGAATGTAACTTAACCAACCTTGAAACTCTAAAATCTGTTTTACTTCAAGCAATCCAGGAATTTCCCAATAACCAGGCTCACAACCACAACCAGACATAACATTCTTCTTAGAAGACTGAACAGTAGAAAGAGAAGCAACTGGTTTACCTTTAGCAGAACGAGGAACAGGTGCTTTCCTCTTGGTTCCCCTGGGGGTACCAGTAGACTGTTCCTGCTTCATCACATTTTCCTTCTCCATGATTTTTGAGCCAGATGCTCTAGTTGCCCTCCCAACTACTATTCTCGAAATTGGAGCCACCTGAGACCCTTCACCAGTAACTACAACATCATCCTCATCATCCTCGTCACCTTTCTCCTCATTAAGCTTGGCTGAAGGCTTAAGAAATTCAGATTCAAGAACCTCAGCTAGGTCCTTAGCAGCTGAACCTTGTTCCCCCTTAATGATCTCAACCAAAGAAGGTTTTGATTCCTGACTAGGGTTTTGATCAGAGGGTGCAAGACTGGGTTCAATCGGGTTAGGGTTTGAAGAAATTGGTTGGGCCTTTAGTGGTGGTGGTGAGATGTTTTATGGTGGTGGTGGTGAAATTGTGGGTTGATTTTGTGGTGGTAAAGATGGAATTGTGGGTTGAATGGGTTGTGATGGAGGTTGCATGGGAGTTTGAGTGGTTGAGTCTGAGTACCACTGCTCGGGTGGAGTGACCAGTGGTAGTGGAGCAGAGGCAACTGTGACAGTGGTGTTGATGGTGTTGTCTGAGTGCTCGGTCGGAACAATGGCTTCCGACTTCGCAGCTGTACCTCTCTTACCCTTTTCAGTCTTACCAGATGATGCTTTCTTCCCCATTGTACCAGTAATTTTCCGATCAAAATTGCATAGAAATCGAGATGATGAACTCGAGAGAGAAACAGAGAGACTTCGAGAACTTTGAAGTGAATGATGATCAGAGATGAAAAAAGAAAAAAAAAGGGGAAGCAATGTATATATATATATATATATAGTGATGATCAAAGAGAAGTTATGGAAAGAGAGATGCTTGGCAGTTAAGTAGAAGAAGTGGAAGGTTGAGGGAAATAACTTCCCATAAATGAACTCAACTTACCAATGATGACATGGCAGCCGGTTATGGAAAGATTCCATTACCTCGATTTTTTGCCAAAAATTTCGAATTTGAACTGTACAAATATCACAACTAGCAGCAGTTGGGATACTCGATTAATTCTTTCCAAAACCTTGAGTATTTGGCAAGAACATATACGTGGACATCTCCTGTTCTCCTGTACTGTTCTATTAGTACCCCAAACAGTTTACCTGTTCTGGGCAACTTAGTTCACTTCACCTGCTCATGCTTCAATATGATATGAATAGAATCAACAAAATTATGTGCACTATATACATCCAAGAGTACTAATCTAGCCAATCATTGAGGGAAAACAAAAGAAACCTTTCTACCTAAGTCTAACTAAACCTAACAAGACTCTTAGCCTACAAAAAGACTCTCTACACAATGGTTTAGTGAAGATGTCAGCAAGTTGATCTTCACTCTTACAAAATAGCAACTCCACATTACCTTTTTCCACATTATCCCTAAGGAAGTGGTGTCTGATCTCGATGTGCTTGTCTTGGAGTGCTGCACAGGATTCTTAGAAATGTTAATAGCACTTGTATTATCACAAAGTATTGGAACACAATCTAATAATACACCAAAGTCTCTTAACTGACTCTTTATCCACAACAGCTGATACCAGCAAGCTGCAGCAGCTATGTATTCAGCTTCTGCCGTGGATAAAGCAACTGTATTTTGCTTCTTTGAACCCCAAGAGATCAAACATGATCCCAAGAAGTGTGCCATACCTGATGTGCTCTTTCTATCAACCAGATATCCTGCATAATCCGCATCTGTGTATCCGACCAGTTCAGCTGTACTTCTTCTGGGGTACCACAGACACAGATCATTTGTTCCTACTAAGTACCTGAGTATCCTCCTTACAGCCTTCAAGTGTGACTCCTTGGGGTTGCTCTGGAATCGAGCACACAACCCCACAGAGAACATGATGTCAGGCTTGCTGGGTGTAAGGTACAGAAGAGATCCTATCATACTTCTGAACAGTGTGGCATCAACAGCTGTTCCCCCTTCATCTGCATCCAATTTGGATGAAGTAGGAACAGGTGTATCGTATGCCTTACTGTTCTGCATACCATATTTCTTCAGTAGTTCCTTCAAGTACTTCTGTTGATGGATCATGATCCCATCATCTGTTTGCTTGATCTGCAGCCCAAGGAAGAACCCTAGTTCCCCCATCATGCTCATCTCGAATTCACTCTGCATAAGATCAGCAAACTCATTACACATAGCATCTGATTAGTTGCACCAAACAAAATATCATCTACATAGATCTGTACATCTAGTAAATCAGAGCCCCTTGTCTTGATGAACAAGGTCTTGTCCACTGTTCCCCTTTTGTAACCATTTTCCATCAAAAAGTTAGACAATCTTTCATACCAAGCTCTAGGATCTTGTCTAAGACCTTACAATGCCTTGTTCAACTTGTACACATGGTTGGGGAACAATGCATCCTCAAATCCTGGAGGTTGCTCAACATATACCTCCTCTTTTAAGTAGCCATTCAAGAAGGCTGTCTTGACATCCATCTGAATCAGTTTAAAATTCATGTGAGCAGCAAAAGCAATTAATATTTTTATGGCTTCAAGTCTTGCAACAGGTGCAAAGGTCTCATCATAATCAATCCTTTCCTGCTGATTGTAACCTTGCACCACAAGCCTAGCTTTATTTCGGACTATTGTACCAAGGTCATTCAATTTGTTTCTAAAGACCCATCGAGTACCAATAACTGTTCTGCTTGCTGGTCTAGGCTCAAGATGCCAAACACTGTTCCTCTGGAACTGGTTCAACTCATCTTGCATAGCCAAGACCCAATCAGGATTAGACAGTGCCATTTTATAGTCCGTGGGTTCTATACTAGACAAAAATGAGTAGAATGCACAAAAGTTTTGATAAACAGATCTTCTGGTTTGAATCCCCTTATTAATGTCACTTAAAATTTGTTCTGTGGGATGAGAAGACTGATATTTGTAACTTTTAAAACCGGTAGTCATTTGTGCATTCTCTCTGGCATTACCATTAGGCAAACTTTCCCCCTCACTTGATGCACCCTGTAAGTTCTATGGGGGACCAGTTTGCTCAGTATTCTGCTCCTGTTCACTTACCTGATTCTCAGTGGGGTCAACCGAGTTGTTGATGGTTCCCCCTGAGTTACTTACCTGTTCACTGTCTGTAGGGCTCCGCCCCGCCTTAGGGGGGGCGTGACCTCAGCTTTAGTGTCATGGAGTTGAGCCATGGAATCCGCATGTGAATGCGTTGGGGTGTGTTGTCGAATTGAGGGGATCGCCACCGTGCCTATATAGGTTATTCACGGACGCCCGAAACATTGGTGCCAAACTAGTGGCCCCACAAGTAGGTCCAGTAACCAAAGTGTGGGTTCGGGGACATGGTACGAATCAGATCTGTAACCCAATTCGCCCGCATGTAGCGGCCTCTACTCGGTCTCATTGTAGTTCCATAAATCATAACAATTGAATTCAAGAAAACTTATTGATTTGACTTTGAAAGCGCACTAATTACTAGGTGGGTTGCTATTATGTACAAACCAAGACTTCTACAATGGACAAGGCGATCACTTGATTGTTAGTCAATATTAATAAGGTGCTTAGAAAACCGGTCGTCCATGATTATCTGACTTTAATGTGACAAGCGATTAAATTCCGGTCTTGTTTAAACAATATATACAAGTGTGATAGAAGATATATATACAAGACATGAAAACAAAGGTTAGTAAGCATGATAATATGTATGTGTGCCTTCTCACCTTGTCACTGCAAACAATCAAATTGTTAGAATAAAACTCAAAGGAATCGCCTTCGATTGAATTGCTAATTGAGACAAACAAACGCGTTAGTATTGACAATAATAATATGTATAATAAATGAAAACCAAAAGCCATGGAAACATTGAAAACATTAAGAAAATCCTACATATTTACATGAACGATTAAAAAGTGAGTTTCTACATTGTTTTAATTGAATTAAAACTCATGACAATGATTAATCAAATTAAGAGAGACAAAAGGAATTAAAAAAAAGAGTGAGAAATAGGTTTTTTGGTGAGTAATCTCAGATTTATACCCTTATTTCGCTTGTTGATTCGAACAGAATCGAGGCTTTGAATTGAAAACGAATGTGTTTTGAGTGTTTTTGAGAGAGAGAAAGAATAGATGTGTCTCGGAAATTGTGCGTGCCTCAAGTGTCTCCGAGGTGTCTCTGAAGCGTATCGGACTGAGCAAGGCAAGGGAGTATTTATAGGCACGAGGCAAAAACGAGGCAAGCAAACCCTGCGTATATACGCTGAGGATGAGCGTATATACGCTCATGGGGAGCGTATATACGCTCAACCTCAGCGTATATACGCTGCAATCCTCCATGCAAAATTTGGCAATTTGATGCTGCGTATATACGCTTGCTATGGAGCGTATATACGCTCCTGACCAGCGTATATACGCTCCATACCTGCGTATATACGCTCAACGTTTGCGTATATATTTTCCAAAAACCTCGAAATCTTTTGATTTCCTCCGATTTTATTCGTGATTTCCCTTGATTCGACGCACCTAGACACCCTTGCTCTCCAAGCAAGGAGTTCTAGAATGTTCTAGAAGGTTCCACGTATTTCCGGAGTATTTTCTAATTATTCATGTATTTTCTGCGTATTCTGCGTATTTAAACATTGCAAAATTCATAGAAAATCATAGAAAAATCAGAAAAATAATTTAAAAATACTGGCGGATTCAGAAAAATGTGACGGACATGATGAAAATCAAAAAGCATGAGAATCGCCAGTGTAACTTGTTTGAAAACCTTTGAAAACCTTTGAGAAAACCGAAAGAAAAATATTTTTGCCTTGTATTCGACCTTTGCTCAATAATTCCGAGTACGACCTCACATATTTCCAACTTTTGTGAATTCAAAGCATCTTTTCTGAGTCGAAACAAACGCGAGACGCGGTATGTTTCATCACGAATTACTCATTTGGGGAGACACATTTTCAGGTGTCTACAGAAGCCCCCACTTTGACTGAGTCTGGAGAGACGTAAGTCACGTAAGACGAAAGTCAAAGTATTCGATTCGGGACGGAGAGCAACTCAAGACGTTCTGCGACCCTGAGTTACCTTTTTTCGCCGGTACCTGCAAAACAAAGGTTAGTTTTACCTGTAGCCGTGTCCCATGCGGTTTGATGTGCTTGTATGTGTCTGAGTCCTTGAGCGGTTATTCCCCCGTTCGGCTGACTGGGAGAAATGCAGGTGCGTCCCATGCTTTCCGAAGAAATGAGCATTGACTTGAAAATGATAGCCCTAATTCAGGATTAAGGACTACCTTGGTGACGACATAGGTCTGTTTTTATGTCTAGCGAAATTTGCATGCAATGTTGACTTGTAACTTGTGACCTTGATATTGAGAGAGGGCAAGAGTCATTGATTTTGAAAGAGTCTTTGAATTTGGAAGGGCCTTGTCTAGGTCTGGTTCTAGACATAGTTTGAAAGAGTCATTGAATTTGAAAGAGTCTTGTCTAGGTCTGATTCTAGACATGATTCTGAGAGAGTCATTGAAGGAGTCTTGTCTAGGTCTGGTTCTAGACATGATTTGAGAGAGTCTTTGAATTTGAAAGGATCTTTGAATTTGAATGGGTCTTGTCTAGGTCTGGTTCTAGACATGATTTGAGAGTCTTTGAAAGGGTCTTGTCTAGGTCTGGTTTTAGATATGATTTGAGAGAGTCTTTGGAAGTGGCTTGTCTAGGTCTGGTTTTAGACATGATTTGAGAGAGTCTTTGGAAGTGGCTTGTCTAGGTCTGGTTTTAGACATGATTTGAGAGAGTCTTTGGAAGTGGCTTGTCTAGGTCTGGTTCAAGACATGATTTGAGAGAGTCTTGTCTAGGTCTGGCTCTAGACATGGTTTGAAAGTGTCTTGTCTAGGTCTGATTCTAGACATGATTTGAATGAGCCTTTGAAAGAGTCTTGTCTAGGTCTGGTTCTAGACATGATTTGAAAGTGTCTTGTCTAGGTCTGATTCTAGACATGAAAGGACGATACTAGAGTCTAATCCTAGTACCAAGTGCTAATTGAAGAGAGTGACTTAGAGAAAGGTGACATTTGGACGTGACTTGACATGACATTGGCGAGACAGTGACTTTGATTGGAAAGAGACAGGGTCCAAAAGTGATTTTTCAGGATTTCCACTTGATAGCAAAAGACTTGAACACGTAATAGGGCCTTAGGAGACAAGAAGCCCCCAACTGGAAATTAAGGAGCCATGATGACAACGAGCCCCCCCAGCGAGACTTTGAGACAACGTGGTTTACGGCTTAGAGTCAACATAGGGAAGGTGGATAGATTGTATGGATGAGTTCCCCAACAAGATGTACTAACCCAAAGGTCAGGTGGCTTTACTTCTTTGGGATTGAGTCAATGAGTCCTTGAAGGTGACCAAAGAATAGGCTATGGTTCGAGAAATAAAAAGGGGCAAATTTGTGGCTAAGGGTCAAAGATGTGGGTAGATGATGTAGGTTCAAGCATGAGTCTATGTCAGGTTCTAGACTGGCAAAACCATTATCAAATTCTTAGCAAGTCAAAACACTCAAAAGACTCAAATGATTTAATGTTAATGCGGTCGAACCTCGAGAAGAGGCTTCCTACGTATCCTTACGGAATCAGACCACCGTAGTTCTGATGATGATCTGGACAATGCCTCGTGTGAGAGGGCTTTTGTGGTTGTAATGTGAGGCTGTGGTTTGAGGGTTGAAAAAGGCTTGATGATTACGAAGTGACCCACGGCGCGCAGTGTGCTTTTTAGACTCTTGCTTTTTATTTGATCTGGGCTTTGTTGGATTTTGACATTGATTTGCATTTTTGAAGACTTTTGTATTGAACTTTGATTTTTGCTCTCTTTTTTTTCTTTTTGCCCATGTTACTTTTTTCTTTTCTTTCTTTTGCACGTGTCTTTTCCTACGCACCGTTTGGTCCAAAGGGTTAGGTAGATGTGGGTGATGAAAGAAGGATAGGCTAAATGATAGTGTTTGTGGCTCAAAAGGTTGCAAAGGATTTTGATTTGATGTGACAAAGGGAATGGAAGGGAGGGGTCATTTTGTGGAGCTCTGAAAGAAGGCCTCTCTTGGGCATTGTTCAATTTCAATAATTAAATCAGTATTAGATTAAACCAATTGTGGCCAATGAGTGTTGAGACTTGCATAGAATTAGAAAATAATATTGCCAAAAACAAATGAATCATTTTATTGTTGAATGAAAACTGAAACATACATGGCTTATTTTAAAAGACTACATAGACTCAAAAGACAGTGAATTGAAAAGATTAGATAGCTTGGACTAGGACTCTATGACTCAATCTGGAGAAGACCGCGCAGATCGATGATCCACGCCTTGGGGTGACTCATGAGGCTTTGATGGTAGTGGTGTTTGATGTTTTTCCAGTTGGGCCAAGGAGGTATAGGATTAGGCTTTTTTGTGGATGATGGAGGGTCAAGAGACATGGGCCTTTTGTGGAGGTAGGATTTGTTTGACTTCTTGCCTCTTTGGGCCCCAGAGACAAGTTGCGAGTTTTTGCTATCTTGCTGAAATCAAGAAATTACACTTTAGAACCCAGAAACAAAAGATTGGTCTACTTGAAAACTCTTAAGAACAAACCTAACTCAGTCTTGAGGTTCTGGACTTAAGGAACTGAACTCAAAAGTAGACTTGAATGGGCTAGACCTAAATCTGATTTAAGGTGCTAGACTCGAGAAAGATTCAAACCTAAGATGGGCCTATTTCAGAATTAAGGACCTCTTAGACCTACGAGCCACTTGAAATTGAATGGGCCTAGCCTTGAATCAAAGTTCCTAGGGTTGAGTCTATGATCGAACCTAGTTTAGTTTTAAGGTTCTTAGATTGAAGTTGAAGCGAACCTAATTCAGATTCAAGGCTCTTGGGTTGAAATTGAATTGACACCTAATTCAGATTTAAGGTTGAATTGAATTGGAATTGAATTGAACCTAATTCAGATTTAAGGTCCTTGAATTGGAATTGAATTGAACCTAATTCAGGTTTAAGGTTCAAAAGGTCGAATCTAAATCAGATTTAAGATTCTTGGATTGGAATCGAACCTAAGTCAGATTCTAGGTCGAATGGAGTTTGAAATTGATTTTGAAATGGGTCTAATGGATCGTCAAACTTCATGTCTTGAACCATAGATTAAGGGACTGGACTTAGTTGGTGGTTAAGAAGTTGGACTGAATGAAGAGTCACAAGTTAACAAGCACATTGATTGAAACACAAATCCAATCTATTCACTTAAGGTCAGGATCTAAGTGAACTATAGGTCGGCTTGGTTAAGTCTGATAGTGTACCATGCCTAAGAGTAGAGCTGGGTCCAATTTCACCACCACAACATTGGTGATGTATGGCCGAGATACCCCTTATATACACGCATCTAGTAACACGTGCATACGCGGCATGGGCGGGATAGGACTTACCTTAGCCATGTGATCCATTAACCACATGCAACCAAGGTAAAATCCCCCCTTTAGGTGATCTCGAGCATAGAACATGCCCATATTGAGACCAAGGTGCCTAGGACATGACCCTATTCGAAGGGTCACAAGCAAAATTCAATTGATTATGAACATGGAACTACGAGACTTTCAAGTCTGTCCACTCACCAAATGGTGATTATCCCCAGTGAAGTCGCCAAAAACTGTAGGGCTTCGCCCCGCCTTAGGGAGGCGTGACCTCAGCTTCAGTGTCATGGAGTTGAGCCATGGAATCCGCATGTGAATGCGTTGGGGTGTGTTGTCGAATTGAGGGGATCGCCACCGTGCCTATATAGGTTATTCACGGACGCCCGAAACATTGGTGCCAAACTAGTGGCCCCACAAAGTAGGTCCAGTAACCAAAGTGTGGGTTCGGGGACATGGTACGAATCAGATCTGTAACCCAATTCGCCCGCATGTAGCGGCCTCTACTCGGTCTCATTGTAGTTCCATAAATCATAACAATTGAATTCAAAGAGCCTATTGATTTGACTTTGAAAGCGCATTAATTACTAGGTGGG
>SNQN01000633.1:9703-27489 GCA_008642245.1 Bassia scoparia
CTTTGGTGCACTATTAGACATGGAGTCCTTCGCCTGCTTTATGCAATTATAGGCAAGGCTTAAAACGGGTTCCGCAGCTTTCCAAAAGAAGTGCGGTGGCGACTTCCTCTACTCATATCGAGTATAAACACACAACTCTAGGCATACCCACAATATGCAAAAGTAAGAATTCAATTCTAGCAAACAAACCGAGCCGCCCTTAAATTGTACCCCCAGAGCAGAGGTACCGGACCCAATCCGGCCCGGTGACGCCTCGACGCCCGTATAGTTACCAATTCTGGCAAACTCTAAATCACATCCCAAAACCGCATCCCTTACCTTCACCGTCACCAAAAGCTAAGCCGAAGCCCATTGCCTTGCCTAAACTCTTGGCACAAACTCAACCTTGAGCTTTTTAAGCAAGTTTGCAAGCTTGACTGTGATGGGGGAGGGGGGGTTTCACCCACTAAATCTATCATTAGCACCACCAATTTATCCTTTCTCATACACCAAAACCTCATGGGTTTGGGGCTCACTCGCGATTACAAGCATTGTTCGAATGGGGATTTGATACGACTCCACCCAACACTTTTAAAACATCTTAACATTAGTCTATTTCCTTGGTCATTTCATCTGTTAAGATAGACTTACATTACACATATTGTCATTTCATACACTTCATGAGCACCATCATACATTGAGTATACATACAACATCATGCATGCACATCATTGCACAGACACATTACACTAACACATTACACATTGCACATTGCACATTGCACATTGCATCACCTCTACACGAGGTTAGGGCCCATCTTATTTAAGCTGTCAGACCGCCTAGATGATATTCACTACTACAGTAAATTGCCTTATTTTCTACACATGCATGCCTATACGACTTTTATTTCTATAGGCGATTGTTGCTATACACAACTATTCCTCCTCACTCATACATGCATATACGGCATTCAACGCTATACGCGATGGTTGCTATACGCAACATTCTTCCCGAAGATCCAAGGTCGGTCGTAGGGTAGGCTTCCTGAGGAACGAGGCGCTTTTGAAGGACATACACACACATATTATCTACACACACATACTTGTTGAGGAGAAATCTCGGAGGTTTATGCTTCCCAAAGCAAATTCACATAGACATACAATCCGCCCGAGGTTTATGCTTACCGAAGGGAGATCTCTGAAGGTTTATGCTTATCGAAAGGGATTCATACACATCCATGCAACTACAACATCTCTTCTCCTGAAAAGCCAAGGCCAGCAATAAGCTTTAAAAATCTACCAAGCGCTTCCGAGGGAATACAACCACATGGGGCACAGTAATAGGTAAAATAATCCTTTGTTTAGCAGGTACCGACAAATAAGGTAACTCAAGATCGTCTTGAGCTATCCTCCATCCCGAATCGAATACTTTGACTTTCATCTTACGAGAACAAACTTCTCTCCAGACTTAGTCAGAGTGGGGGCTTCTGTAGACACCCAAAAGTGTCACCCCAAATTGAATAGTCGGTGATGAAAAGTACGACATTTCGAAATAGATTTGATTTCGAAAGTTGCAACAAAATCCATAAACCACCCCACTTCCACGAATTGAATTAAAGTTGAGCTCGAAACAATACACCAAGGGTCTCCATTAATAAGCGAAAAGTATTTATTTTAATTATTTTCTATTTTTAGGCTTTTTCCTTTATGAATAGGATTTTTTAGGGTATTTTATATAGGTCGTTTTTAAGATTTTCACTTTTCGTTTTTTTTTCTTCTCATTTTTTTGAGTCCACCAGTATTTTTAGATTATTTTTTCTCATTACTATTTGATTTTCTATGATTTTTACAAGTTTTATAAAATGATTTCCAAAATTCAGAAATTTAGAAAGCTCGGGAATAATCCGGAATATTCTAGAAGGGTAATCTTGATCTCAAAAGAAGCCAAAATTCGGATCTAGGATATTCTCGGACCATAGGATAGATCTAGAAAATACAGATGCGAAATTCTCGAACGAAAGATAGAAAGAAGTAACCAATCGTATATACATTTGGTGACATGGCAAACCACGTCACCAGAAGCGTATATACGCTTACGCTTCTGTCAAGCGTATATATGCTTTGTCTAGCATATATACGATTTTTATTTGCTATCTTTTCTTTCCCATATGCCTAAATACATGCCCTCGGTGTTTATTCGAACATGAACTAAAATATTTGTATGATGTGCAATTGAAAGCTCTAAAAAATCTCACTCGCACAAATCACTCACAAAAACACAAATCACTCACAAAATCCATGGGTCTTGAATATGTCGTAGCTTTCGGAGTTGTTTCTTTGCGAATCTAGATACAAATTCTGAGGCTATTCAATTGAACTCTCTCTCTCTCTCTCTCTCTCTCTCTCTCTCTCTCCTTTTATTATTAATCTTAATTAATAAAATACATCGATTTTTTTGTTTTGCTTTTGGGTTATCAAGCATGTAAATATTTTTAGTTTTCAATCGTTTTCGCCTCATCGCAATCATTTTAATTGTTGTTGTCAATGTTAAAGATATCTTTTGTTGTGATAAGTGATTTGTTTGTCAGCAAAGCTTTTGAAACTCTAACGTTTGTTTCTTTTGTTTTGGTAGCGATACAAGGTAAGTGTTTGCATATACTTGAGTTTTTAATTCTTGTACATATTATTTTATTCTTGTACATATGACACTTTTGGTTGTTTAAACAAGGCCATAAATTGCTTGAATCACATTAAATTTAGATTAATTATGGATGACCGGATTTTAGGCTTTATATTAATTTGATTAATTCAAAGTGGTCACAATAATTAGGCTAGGTAGTGGTACATGCATGATAGAAACTCACTTTTGTAATAGCTCCTAGGGTTAGAGTGTTTAAGGACAAAATAACTAAATTGTTGTGTATTCCGTGAATTTGATCGGATGGAATTACAATGAGATCGAGTAAAGGCCACTTCATGTAGGCGGATTTGGGTCAAAGATTCATTCCGCAACATATCTCCGAGCCCACAAACTGGTTACTGGATCGATCAATTAGTCAGTCCATTATTTTTGCACTGTGGACACCTAAAAATGTCTCCCCAAATTGAATAGACGATGAGGAAAATTACGATATATCGAAATAGATTTGATTCGACAATCGCGACAAAATCAACTAACCATATTCATTAAACCACATCCTTATGCATAAGTTGAGGAAACATTGAATTTGAAAACGTATGCCGAGAGCTCAATAATAGGTGGAATATATTTATTTTATTTATTTTCTATTTTTAGGGCATTTTTCTTAGTAAAAAAAAATTTTAGAACTATTTCTAAAGGTTTTTTCTAAGAATTTTCATTTTTATCTTATTCCTCTTATTTTTCTAATTTCGCCAATTTTTTAAAATAATTTTTCTGATTTTTTATGTTTTTTAATGATTTTTACAAACTTGCGAAATGATTTTTTGATAATAAATAAATTCCGAAATTCGTACTCCCTACGTTACGTTCCTTAAAGTTCCTACCATATGCGTTTATTTGACTATTCACAAGTGAAGAGAATCTTGTGAATAACTATCATTTTATAAGAATATATATAGTCATGTGGGGTCTTGTTTGATTCGGGTTGATGAATACATTATTAATATTCAATTGTTATAATTTTTACAAATATACAACTAAAGATATAAACGATACAATACATGCATTAGGAAGCGTATGAATAGTGACTGGTAACTTCTTTAAGGAACAGAGGGAGTAGATAAATTCAGAAAATTCAGGAATTATTTGGAATATTCTAGAAGATGATTAATCATGTTTATCCACAAGTGGATAAAGGTTAATTGATTAGTAGATTAAATGTAAAAACAAGGGTAATAACTCTTGAACAAAAGGATAGATAGAAAAATAATTAAGCACGAATCGCTGATGTGGCCATCCAATCAGCAGCCACGTCAACTGAACCATATATACAGATGTCACTACCGTATCTACGGTTGGCACTACCGTATATACGACCCTCTGGACCATACATACGGATGTCACTACCATATATATGGTTCCTTGGATTGTAGATACGGTTATATCCGTATTTATATATCTTCGTTTTCCACCTATTTTTTTCCATACGCCTATAAATACATGCTCTCGGTGATCAAGGAAAATCAAACTTTAATCAACGAATTTTGTTATGTTCAAAGCAATTCAAAAACTCTCTCTCACAAATCACTCATCAAAATTTAAAGTTCTCAAATCCGTCGATACTTTCGGAGTCGTTTCTTTGCGAATTAAGGTATAATTTTTAAGGCTATTCAATTTAATTCTCTCTTTACTTTTTTATTATTGTTGTTTTTTATTAACATTATAATTTATCTTTTAAATTTCAATCATACAAATGATAACTTCGCTTCTTAAATTTCAAACATGTAAATTCATTACTTTTCAATCGTTTTCGCTTTCTCACAATTGTTTTAATTGTAATTGTCAATGCTAACGATCTATTTTGTTATGATAAGCGATTCAAGTCGAAGCAAAGTTTTTGACACACTAACCTTTGTTTTCTCTTGTGATTGATGGCGAAGCAAGTTATGATTAATTTGAATATTTGAGTTTTTTTATTATTTCATATTAACCATCATCCCACGAATGTTAATATTGTTTATGCATGAAATCACATTTTTTTATTGCTTCAAAAAAGACTTGAAATTGAATCACATTAAATTCAAATTAATCAAATTAATAAGGTGCTTAAAAACAATTTGTCCATGATTAATCAAATGTAGTGTATGAATCTCCTTCGGTTAGTAGAAATCTCTAGATGTCTCCCTTTGGCTAGTAGAAGCCTAGGGGCGCCAATGTAGTGTATGAATCTCCTTTCGTTAGTAGAAACCTCTGGATGTCTTCCTTCGCCTAGTAGAATCCTAGGGGCGTCAATGATGTATAAATATCCTTTAGTTAGTAGAAACTTTAGGATGTCTCCGGCCCTTCGGCTAGTAGAAGTATTGGGGCGCCAATGATGTGAAAATATGCTTCAGTTAGTAGAAACTTCCGAATGTCTCCCTTTGGCTAGTAGAAACCTAGGGGCGCCAATGATGTGTAAATGTCCTTCAGTTAGTAGAAACTTCCAGATGTCTCCTTTCGGCTAGTAGAAACCTAGGGGCGCTAATGATGTGTGTGAATATCCTTCAGTTAGTATAAACTTCCGGATGTCTCCTTTCGGCTAGTAGAAACCTCGGGGAAGAGAAGCGGCTATGTGTTGTTCTTGACGTCATATAGACAAAGGTATGATTGTAAGACTTGGAATGTGCTTGTTTAAGAATAATGAATTTTCGATGCTTCTATGATCATATAGTATGCTTTGTGAACTACTTTTCACCTCATAGCGACCTTGAAATTGTGTTTCAAAAGTCATATATGCGATGTTTTGGCATAAAATGGATGAAATTGGGTCGAAATGGGTTATTAACAACCTTGACTCATGGATTGAACTTATTTGCAGGATGTTAGATTCCTCATATGATACATTTGGAGTTGGTTCTATTGTTCCTCATTCCAAGCAAATGGACTGTCTGGTCCGATACGAGAGTTGTTGGACGAGGCTCAAGATTTCGAGTGGCATACTACTTGTTCTTTGCCTCCTGATTTCACGGGAGTAAGACTCCTTTGTTTTGTCTTTTGCTTCGCCTTTTGATTCTTGTTCGTTCTTTTTTGTTGGCTTGACATTTGTGATGTCATAGTTTAACCGAGTTGGGTCGGAATGTATACTTAGACTTGTGGATTCTTTGAAGATGAAACTGATTACTCAGCGAGCTCGTCAAGTAAATCGTCTTTTGGTTGACTAAGCTTTAGATTCGTATCTACTTGCCCTCTTATCTCGAGTTTTGAATTCTTGCAGAGTCAGCCATCTGTGCCTCAGACTCCTCTATTCATGTACCAGCCTCAGTTTGTGCCTCCATACATGCCTTAGTATATGTCTCAGTCCCCGTTGCAGCCGCAAACTCAGCCTCAATTGTAGTCTCAGCCTCAGCCTTCATTCCAATTTCAATTGTTTCCTAGTTTCCAGCCCTTCATCTCTTAGCCCGAACCTTCTTTGAGTGGTACGACGAGTCAGGCGCCTCAAGTTCCAGTATATTACCCTTGGATGCTGCATGTTCCGCCTCTAGGTAGTTGTCCTTATATGTTTCCGAGGATTGTTGACGGCAACCTTACTAGTGTTGAGGATCTAGGGACTGAAGATCTCTAGGATTAATTTTTAAGCCTTGTATTTACAACAATACTACAGGTTTGTGTGTGTTTGCATGTGTATGGTGTATGTATGTATGCATGACTTTGTGATTCAAAGACTTTTGTGACTCTATTACTTTAGGACTCCATGACTTTTGTTTCGACTCTTCCCCTAAAAAGAAAAAATGAAAAAGATGGACTTTTTTTGGGAGTCAAATGAAGCTTCGTGCTTTTTCAATCATTTTTCACTTGGAGACTCGCTTGGCGATGTGGTAGCCTAAGGAAGAGTTGAGGAGAGAGCATGGGGAATGCTTTGATGTGACATTTCAAGGAGAATTCATGGAGACTGATGTAATATAATAGCCTAAGGAAGAGTTAAGGAGAGTCCCTCAAGGTTTGTGAAAGAATAGGCTGAAGGCTCGAGGAAAGGAAAGGCTAGAATTTATGACTAGAGGTGAGTGAATGGGGAGTTGATGTGGTTGGCTACATGATGTTGGTTCAAACTCGAGTCTATGTTGAGTGCTATGCTAGGAATTTTTACTACCACCATTAAGGAAGTCGAACTAACTAGAAGAGTGGACTTCAGAATGTTATTAGGTAGTGAGTCGAACCTCGACGAGAGGCTTCCTACGTATCCTTTTGGAATCAGACCATCGTAGTTCTTGTTGATGATTATTTGGACAATGCCTCATGTGAGAGGGCTCATTTGGGTGTAATGTGAGGCTATGGTTAAGGGTTAAGAAAGAAAAGGGAAAAAGCTAAAAGTTCCCAATGTAGCCCCCAAGGTGCGCAATGTGCTTTTTTATTTTTGCATTTGAACTTGGATTTTTGAATTGAACTTGAATTTGTACTTTGAATTTTGATCTTGATTTTTTTTTCTTTTCATTTTTTGCACTTGTTTGTTTTTGCACATGTTTTTTCCTACGCACCATTTGAATTCCCAAGGGTTAGGTAAATGTGGGTGATGAAAGAAAGATAGGCTTGGTGAAAGTATTTCTGGCTCAAAGGGTTGCAAGGGATTGAATGAATACAAAAAATGGGAAATGGATGATTTTTAGTGGAGCTTGAGAAAGATGGACTCTCTTAGCAATGTCCATTAGTTAATTTGATTCTGAAATCCACTCTTCCAGTTAGTTTGGTTCCATTAAAGTTAGTAGTACAAACTATATGGAGGTTAGAAAAAGAATGAGGAAAATGAAATTTTTATTGATTTTAAATGAATTCAGTATATGAAGGCTAAATGTAGAAATAAATCCTAATCCTAATGACATAGACTCAAAAAATAAAAAAAAAGACATGAAAAACAGTCTAGGTGGAGGGACACCCCGACTCAACCCTAAAGCTGGAATCCGAACTGACTCTTTTCTACCATTCGAATTCGTCAAACATTTGATCCTCTCTGATAACGAAATGAAATTTGCGACCGTTAGGTGCGGTAATCTCCAAGGTTTTGTGCCATCCTCAAATAATGTTGTCAATAGGAACAATCACCTTGATTGGATCGAAAGACTCATAACTTACTAACTCTTGAATACTTGCTTCTTCTTCCTTTTTCCTTACCGAAAAGTAGACCCATGCTCGTAGAATCGATGACTGGTGGTATCGTTTTGACAGAATCATTGACTTTATTTTGAATAAAACCACAATCTTGAAAAAGTTCAAGTCTTGGATATTCTTCGCCGCTAGGAGTTCGAAGTGGTTCAGGAAAATCATAACTCGGAACATTTTCTCCATCTTGTACAACGTATCCATTGAGAGTGAGCTCGTAAGGAGGAATCGAAGGCTCATAGTTTGGCTCATTCTTCTTCATAGAGGCTTACTTCAATTTTTACTTATTCATTTCCTCCTTATTAGGCAAATAACCTAATCAAAACTTGTCATCCCTTTGCGGCAAATTAAAAAGGAGAGGAGGATGATCCTTGTTAGATCCTAAGACCATTCCTGGAAAGTAGCCTTTTTTCTTGAGTATGGTATGGATAGTGCGATTAGCATCACAAGGAGATTCTTCAATCATGAAAGTGGAAAATCCCCAAAGTTCCTCATCTTCGTCGTCATGTTGGACTTGTAAGGTAGACTCATCATGAAGCATATGGACGGGGCATATGAACTTTGAGAGACTCATCAAGAATTCAAAACTCGAGATAAGAGGCCAAGTAGATACGAAACTAAAGCTTAGTCAAGCGAAAGACGATTTAATTGACGAGCACGTTGAGTACTCAGATTCTACTTCAAAGAATCTACAAGTCTAAGTATACACTCCGACCTAGCCCGGTTAAACTATGACATCACAAATGTCAAGTCATCAAAAAAGAACGAACAAGAATCAAAAGGCGAAGCAAAAGACAAAACAAAAGAGTCTTACTCCAGTGAAATCAGGAGGCAAAGAACGAGTAGCATGCCACTCGGAATCTAGAGCCTCGTCCAACAACTCTCGTATCGAACCAGGCAGTCCATTTGCCTGGAACGAGGAACAATGGAACCAACTCCATATGTATCATCTGAGGAATCTGACATCCTGCAAACAAATTTAATCCATGATTCAATGGTGTTCATAACCCATTTCGACCCAATTTCATACAATTCAACCCAAAACATCGCATATATGACCTTTGAGACACAATTACATGGTCGCTATGAGGTGAAAAGTAGTTCATAAAGCATACTGCATGATCATTGAAGCATCGAAAATTCATTATTCTCAAAGAAATACATTCCAAGTCTTACAATCATACCATTGTCTATACGACGTCAAGAATAACACATAGCCGCTTCTAATGTATTGTATTGATATATGGTATTTTTCTCCCCATTCTCTTGCTATTCTGCATGGTTTTTGGCCTCATTAAGGCCCTCTTTGCCACTAATGTGTTTGTTTAGTATTTGAATGAGTTTTAGGTTGCTTTCATTGATTTGGAGTGATTTTGAACTCATTTTCGAGCACTCCGGAGCCTTAGAAGGAGTAGTGAGGAGCTAGGAGTGGAGGTACGCGAAGAATGATCGTTGTGAAGCATCAATTTTGACATATGCTCACTCTTTTTGTCATACGTCACGTTTCATATGATGGATTGGTATGATTCTAATTGCATTGGAAACTAGACTTCGAGAGATTCGATTTGATAGGTCATATGCCTAATTTGGACAACCAGAGTTTGAGATATGGCCTTCGAAAGATAGTCCAGTGACACTGCCGCAATTTAATCTGAACCGATCGGTTTGATGTAATCCGATCGGTTCAAACTCGATTTGGCCGGTTTTAATATCTTCTTTTGGGCTGTTATTTAGAGGGATATAATTGTACTTTTAGCAAGCCATCTATCTTGGGAATTCAAGAGTATTTAAAGAGAGATTTCCTAATTTGTAAACTACTTTTGATTATTAGATTTTATTTCAAAAACTCAATTACGTATTCTCTCAAGAACCCTAGTTTGTTATACAATTTTGCAATTYAATAGTTCATCCTTAGTACTTCAATTCTTCGCGCGTTTTGGTATTATTCTTCAACCTTAATCTCTTTTATTCATTGTTTGCTTTCTTTAATCACTTTTATTATGTTTAATTGCAATATGCGTGAGTAGTTCCTTTTCTAGGGCAATTGAGGATCTATAACAATATAATTAGTATGTTTTGGGTTTGATTCAATTCATACTTTGACAATTTATCGAATTCCTATTTGATTGTTCTTCATGTTATTCAATTAGGTAGTGCATGACTTTATTGTGTAACTAGATTAGTCACGAGTGTCTGGATCAAGCGATTGAAACATAATACAAGATCAACGTCAATAGATAGAATGAGACTATCCTAGATCGAGAGATACGGTTAGGAGTAGTTCTATGGTTCATTCGATTCGAGAGAACTTTGATCCTATTCGATTATACCTTAATGTGAATTGTTGATACCCAATTATTGTTGATTTGTTGTTATAGTGAACCATAGCCCTAGACTTTAGTTGATTATAGTTTAGTCATAGTTAATTATTGCTTTAATTATTTGTAGCTTAAAATAACTCAAACAAAGGTTCTTTTACTAAACTAGATGCTTTTAATTAATTAATAATTAATTGTTGCTTTCTTGTGGATTCGACCCTGTTACCACTAGCTACATTATTAGTTAGTTTTAATAGGTTATTTTTGATAGGCACGCGACAAGCCTGTTAGCTTCTCTTCTCTGAGGTTTCTACTAGCCAAATGGAGACATCCAAAAGTTTCTACTAACTGAAGGATATTCACACAAATCATTAGCGCCCCTAGGTTTCTACTAGTCGAAGGAAGACATCCGGAAGTTTCTACTAACTGAAGGATATTTACACATCATTGGCACCCCTAGGCTTTTACTAGCCGAAGGGAGACATTCGAAAGTTTCTACTAACTAAAGGATATTTACACATCATTGAAGGCCCTAGGTTTCTACTAGCCGAAGGGAGACATTCGGAAGTTTCTACTAACTAAAGGATATTTACACATCATTGGCGCCCCTAGGCTTCTACTAGCCAAAGGGCTGGAGACATTCGAAATTTTCTACTAAGTAAAGGATATTTACACATCATTGACTCCCCTAGGCTTCTATTAGCCAAAGGAAGACATCCAGAGGTTTCTACTAACCAAAGGAGATGCATACACTACATTGGCGCCCTAAGGCTTCTACTAGCCGAAAGGAGACATCCGAAGGTTTCTACTAACCAAAGGAGATTCATACACTACATTAGCACCCTTAGGCTTCTACTAGCCGAAGGGAGACAACTAGAGGTTTCTACTAATCGAAGGAGATTCATACATTACATCAGCGCCCTTAGGCTTCTACTAGCCGAAGAGAGATATCTACAGGTTTCTACTAACCGAAGGAGATTCATACACTACATTGGGACCCTTAGGCTTCTACTAGTCGAAGGGTGACATCCGGAGGTATCTACTAACCGAAAGAGATTCATACACTACATTGGCGCCCATAGGCTTCTACTAGCCGAAGGGGGACTTCTGGAGGTTTATACTAATCGAAGGAAACACTTTCAATTGGGGCTTATCACCATCAAAGAGATGATGGTAGCCCCGACAAATATAAAAAAAAAATAGGGAGGGAATAGTTATTACTTGTATTATTTATTTACTAGTATTTGATGCACGCGATGCGTGCTTGAATATTTTTTATGCGATAAATTTTTTCTTTTTTTTGCATAATTGCTAAAAGTAAAAAAAATTAATTGTTAAACATTTTGATTTCTAGTTACATTGCCTTGTGTCTTTGTGACTTAGGTCTCCCACTCAAATTTTCTTTTTCTTTTAATATTTAATTAATATGGATGAAATTATTTTTGAAGAAGTTGAATGCTATGATTTCAAGCCAATAATTGATAATAAAAAATAATCGGTACCTCATTTGTTTGAATTTTTATGTAGAATAAAGTATAGTTTCATTAATGTATACTTTGGTTAAGAGATATAGTTGTATAAGTATGCGCGCTCATCGTTGCAAGCTGCTAGAGCGTCGTGTTGATGTCTATAGACACTCATCATCAGACTCTTGATCAAGGCGCTACGCAGCGATACGAGTGGAGGGTTATGTGGATATATTATGCCAGGACGTCACAGACTATATGCCTTGTTCCTCCTGACAGAGCGGACTTTTGTCGTATCTAATTTCTATTCCTACCTAGGTCTGGAAGACTAATTCTGCGCGCTCTTTATTGTTATTGGTGAAATAGTTGTAGATACCTCTTGTACTTACGGAACCTCTCGGGAAGATGCTCGAGCAAACCAGGCAAAATTTTTAAATAAAATATACACCGCAAACATTGCACTCGCCATGTCAATAATAATCAACCATCAACATAAGTTCTTTATGACATATTGTGTATCTTATTCTACACTGCAATTTAAGTATTTTCGAGACTTGTGTAGATAATAGATTATTACTCAAATGAGTTATGGCATGCTATAGTACCTCCGTTGCGATCTGAGAAATCAATGACAATTCTTAATATGCTCTTCTCTCAGTTCCATAAAGTTTCTAATTGTAGTGTATATATAAGTCCTCTATAGTCTAAAATGTGTCTTTTAGCTGCGTCTATGTATTTTATGTATATATAACCTATATGTATAAATTAATATAATATATGGTAATAATAAATAATTCAATTTAACTATATACTCAACGAGCTGGAAACTAGACTGGTGGCCCTCAAGACTTCTCTCCTGCAAGGGCGCTGTACCTGAGTCCAAATTTCTTGCTTCGTTTCTTCCTCCAACAACTTACCTGTGTATTGTCCTGTCATTTTTACGTTCTGTCATGGTGTCTATTATTGCTGAGTATAACCTATGTGTTTGTGATTATGAACATGCTAAATTAAAGTTACTTAGCTGACTTAATGAATTAATGCCAAATAATACTGAGTTAAACAGTAATACTATGTAAGATAAGATGCTTGGTATCTTATAAACGAGAATACCGTTCTTTGCATAAAAATAAGAACTTCTGTTAGCAACATATTCTGAATTAAAATTTTAATGCACATTTAAGTCATATTCAAGTAGGAAATAGCACTAATTCGTGAGAGAAGAAAGAAAATATCTACCATACATCTAGCCAATAGTATCGCCCATCTAGTCATCCTCAAACGGCTCGACAATTCTGGTTTACTTGGTGTTTCTCTTTAAGTGGCCCCTAAAATTTGAGACACAGCACTATGACATAGACTATGTATTACCGAGTATCCAATTCCATCATTAGTATAGAATCTAATCTCCGAGAGGGTAGACTTGAGCCCGCCGTATCTATACTGTTTCCCATCAGTATGATATTCTCATTCTATAAATAAGCTGGGTTTATAGGGGGATTAAAAAAAAGCGGCCATGACAGCACTCTCGCTAATCAGGTATTGTATATAACTCGAAAGGGATTCCGATCTTGACACTCTGATTATTCTAAAGAACGGATGGGTATACCAAAATACGACTTCAGTCAAGTCGATGTTGGATGCTCGGTCAATTCTAATTGAATAGATACTTGAAGAGATTAATTTCCTATACGATAAGATTCGGTCACTGGAGCTGGGTGGAGGACTGCACGGGGTGATTGCGTTAATTCTCTCATTTGTCAGTGAGGGAGTCAGCAAGACCTGCCACCACGCTAAACACTATACCTTGGTTCCATTAATTGTGATAGATACGCTTTCTTTCTTCTTTTTCGGTTATTTACTGCATCGTTTTTTTATACATGGTTAATTCTTAATACGTAGTATTAGACAATAGAAATATAATCGTACATGTGTGTTACATATTCATACATCACATAAATAATATTGTAGATAATTTATCACAATTCTTATGATTATTTATGAAGTTCTTTCTCTGCTCTGAGAAGTGATAGTATGGGATTGTAATGATATTATTTATAAAGTTGAGGCTATTTATTACTCATACTATAACGACGCCTAGTTTAAGTCATCAAAGGCAGCAACTGGCAAATGACAAACAAGTACACGATCTTCGAATGTGTGGCTGAGTCTTCGTATGTATTTCCAGTGTCCATCCCACTCGCAAACGCTCTTGCATAATTCTTACTAGCCTCTGCGATGAAATGCCTAACAATGTCTGAATACTCAGTCATGATGGGTTAGTAACTGCTTTAATTTATAACGCTGCAATAAACAAGATTACAACTAAATCATAAATCTGATACTGTATGTGTTAATGGGACAACCGGTGAAATAAGACCTCGGATCCGTACCACCAACCCTTAGCCACCCACCCTCAGACCCACAGTCAGACGACACCACTCCTACTTTGACTCAGCAACGGCACATACGCGTCAACACTAGTTGATCCGTCCTAAATCGCACCAGATGAGATCACATGTCATCGACCCGCGATGTAAACAACCAGTCACTTGATCCTCCACGGTATAGCGTCGCCGACCCGCCAAACCAGCAGCATATAGGCATCTATGTTCGCCCGAACTCACTAGGTACTGGACGACCCTACGTAGTTAATCTGTATTACCCACCCACCGTAACCCTGCGCGGGAGACGTGAGTCCAATACTGATCGACTGCAACCAACACTCCATGGAAGACCGCTATACTATGTCGCGACGTTATCAACGCCTATATGCCACGGAGGAGCGAACAATAATCTTCAGAGTACTGCTCCCACGAAATGCAGCTCTTCAGTACCGCTGTCTGAATAGTGTCTCTCGATGAGCAAGGCAGTCCGGTAAGATGTCGCTCTCTATCGATACTCTGCGCGACGCTCCAAGCCTCATTGCTACTTCTTCGACATGATGTGAGAAAGCTCTACTTCCATCTGATCAACTCTTTATATAGGTTAGTGGTCATTAGTCATGTCAGCATGACTTGTCGATTAGATGAAGTAGTGGATGCTAGCTCGGAAGTCTACCGCATTATTCCTACACAATAACCGGCAATTTAATGTTTGACGGTTATCGGTAGTTTTTTTCTCGAAAGTACCAAACCGATTTTGCGTAGATTCCACCAAAGGCACCTGGATATTGTTCAGACCTGCACAAACTGTAACTGCAATTTGCGGTTTGTTGTCGGTGCGGTTTTGCGGTTTAACCACTTTGTTATATATAAATCTAAATACTACTAATTTAACAATATATGACAAGCCTTTGTTTAATACATTAAAATTCTATTAAAACAAATTCTTACTACAAAACACAAATTATTTTAACATAAGTTTTATAGTCTGCAATAATGTATAAAAACAAACTTAAATGTTAGTAAAAGTAAAAACAATAAATAAAAACAAGAGTATTTTTTTTTAAAAATGCGGTTTATTGGTTTGCGATTTGGGATTTAACTATAAACCACTTAAATTGCGGTTTGCGGTTTGGTTTGGTTTAAAAAAATTATAAACCAAACAAACCGCAAAATTGCGGTTTGGGAAAACAAACCACAACACCGCACTTTTCAGACCGCAACCAAACCAAACCGTCAAAGTTGCGGTTTGGTGCGGTCAAATTGCACTCTGCTCAGCTGACCCACCACCTCGAAACACCATCTTCACCATCTATTCGAACCCACTACTTTCAATTCGACTCAACCGCCATCCTCATTCAATTGCCAATTCAATACCCAACCATCATCTCGACCATTTATTCAAAACCATCAAGCTTCAACTCAATTTGACCACCCACCTTCACCATTCCACATCCAATCGGACTGCATCCATTTGGACTACCCTATTTATTCGAACCACCATCATTTGAACCACTAATCACATCCCCGATTGACTGGAATTTGGTCTCCAACTAACAACACATTTTGATCCAAACAATGGAGATGTATGACTAACGGCAACAAGCAACGACGGTGGTTAAAATTGACGACGACAAACAAGCACGACGGCAATGATTGGACGGAGAAAAGACAAATGGTGTGAGGGTGGTGGAGGCAAGGCAACAAGAATAGAATTGGGTGGAAAGAGAAAAGTTTCAAGTACAAGAATAGGTCAAATGATCCTCTTAGTAGGTAATTGGTAAATGACCAGACAGAAGATGGCGAGTGGATAAAATGTGGGATTTTCGCAAAAATTAGTTATGGTGTGATTAATTGGAAGACCCATCAAAGGGGGATTTTTTTGTTATTTCATTTTTTCTTAACAAAATCTATTTTTATTTTAAACAAAATTTTGACAAAGTCATATTTTTATTATATATAAATATTATTATTCTGTACTATACAATACAACATTATCATATATAATCTTATAAAACACATCGTATATAAATTTTATAGAGTAAGGAAATTAATTAAACAAATGATTATACTCATTCTTATATATGGATGGGAATTTAGAAGATTTTCACTACTAATGAATAGTCGAATGGCGGGAGTACAAAAGTTCCTCTACACTATTTAATTGATTCTATATCAAAACTTTAAAGATCTATCTTGTGTAACTATAGTAATATCATACACGGATTGCACGGAACCTGGACTATATAATTATTAATAAAATTTTCTAGACAAATATTACATTACAAAATTTATTTTACTCTTTTAGAGTTTTAATGAATAATTTAAGTAATTAAATACCGTGCATCACACGGGCCTAACTGGGAGTACACAATGTCACGTGGCACTTTTGGTTTTCGCTTAACGATATTATTTATTAGCTTTTAGATTTTTATTTATTTTACTTACATAGGACATCCAGTATTTAGTTTGAGGTGCATACATATAACGATATTATTTATTAGCTTTAGATTTTATTATCATTTAAAATAAATAAAATAAATAAAGTATTTATGTAATGTAAAACATATTATGTCATGTTTTATCGTGTATTATTTGAAGACTAATAATCGAGTTTGAGGTGATATCTTATCCAACTCGAGTTTGAGGTGATATCGTTATTTATTTGAGACTAATATTATGTCATGTTTATATGTTATTATTTGAGACTAATAATCGAGTTTGAGGTGGATATCGTTATTATTCATTTCTAAATTTAATTTTAATTCATTACCCATTTTTTTTACCCAAAATTACCTTTTCCCAAAAATTTCACCTCAAACTCGATTATTAATGTTAGAGTAATAAAATAAGTAAAAAGTAAAAGGTTATTTTTAGATTTTTGTTTGGAATAACTGGAACAATACAAAAAATGGAGGGAATATTAATTAAATCTATTAGCTAAAAATTAGTGAATATTCTTTACTTATTCTAGAAGATTCTTCTTATCAATATATATTTATAATTATTTATAAATTGTAATATCAATCAATATAATTGAGACATTAAACGAACTATTTTTTTTTAAGCAAAAATTTGAAAGTCGTATCTTTTATTATATGATAATATTATTATTCCGTACTATTACAATAAATATTATCATAATAAATTTTATAAAACACAATTGTAATTGATCAAGAATTGGGACCCGTGCATGGGATCCCTGGACTAGATTATCATGCACGGGTCCTGGTTAATGCACGGGTCATGCACTAATAGTCTGTGCATAACATAATATAGGACCGTGTTAAAATTCCATAATATTGTATAACATAATATATAAAACACATCGTTTTAGATTCAATCTTGAAAATATTAAATTACAAATTATTTACTTTTTTTTAACAATTTTCATGAATAAATTTAGTAACTACTGTCATCGCACGGGCGCTAAGCTAGTACTTGTAATAATTAATAAGTGGGTGATGAGAGGGAAATTTGGGAGGGAAAATATGAAGGGTGGGGATTACTTTTAGTATATGTTATTTATATTTTATACTATGTAGGCTAAAAAAATGGTGGAAGTATTTGGGATGGAGGGAATAGTTATTTACTTGTATTATTTATTTATTTATATATTTTGACAAAAGGGGGTTATTAAACTTTATTACTTGCATATAATTGAAAGTGTTGAAACTAGCCGTTACGGCAAACGCTCCTCCTATTCAATTCATTGGTTGTTCTCTAACTCAATCTTTAACCCACTAATATTCTAATACACTGATCTTCGATAATCTTTCTGAATTTCGGAGATGTTTGCTCAAGGTTTAGATCAATCTGCAATCAATTGGATTAATCAGGTAATTCCATTTCTTATTTTAGCTCTTTTCTTC
>SNQN01000633.1:27514-37868 GCA_008642245.1 Bassia scoparia
CTGATTTACTAATTGATTTGCATGCAAGCTTTTTGTAACTTTATAATTTGAAGACAACTATATATGTAAAGTTGAATTCGGAAAAAACAAGGGTGAAATTTGTTTCATCACCATTGTAGGAATTGATGCATTTGGATCTCTTCTCTTTGTTATTTTCTCGATTTCAAAGTGTCTGAGAAAAAAGAATATAAGTTTATATAATAACGAAATTAAAACATGCAATTATTTTTGAATTTAGTGTATTTTAAGTGAAAACAAGCTTCTTCATTGGAAACTATTTCAATTTTTATTAGATTTGAAAGGTTGAATATCTGTACTTCAGTACCTATACAAATGGGGGAGAGAAAGGGCAAATTCCATTTAAAAAAAAAAAATATATATATATATATATAGAAATCGGATTAGGGTTTTAACTTTCAAGATAATAATAACTATATGTTATTATTGTGTATAATCCTTTTTATAGTAATATTTAATGCGTAATATGTTTTGTGGTTGGATTGTTTGTTTCGATTTTAGGGGCAACATTTCTTTTAGCAAATTTGTGATTTAAAATTTTGTTCATATTAATTTGGTTTATTTAGTTAGCAATTAATATATTAATCAAAGTTGCATTCAATTCTTGGATTCTGATTTACTAAATGATGTACTATGTAAACTATGTGCTGAGGAACTACTCTGGCTTGGGGTTGCTCGGATATGGGATATCAAGTTTTTTTTAGTACTTCGTATTTACATGAAGATGATGTATCCAAATGTTGTTAATGACAAGAATTGGCGCGCAATTGTCGAAGTGACATGTTCTAAGTAGTTGAAATAAACTACATGGCATACATTTTACTCTTTTGTTCTTGATTATGTAGGGGAAAGATGCTGCAGAAGTGGGACCTTCTTCAAGAAATAACTTTGAGTATGCAGCAGTTTCAAATTCACCACTGCTTTCTCACAATAAAAGCAATTATATGTCGCCCAAAACCTTGCCCCCTCTAAAGTTCCATTCTGGCTTGCTTGGCAAGCATAGTTTGTCAACTTTTAGCCTATGCGAGTCTGATGAACTGTCTGCAAGTAATGACAGCGATGACGACTGTGATGAAAGTGTTGCTTCTGCTCCTTTTGATTTGGATGGGTATTATTCTGAAAGTTTCGACCAAGAATTTTCTGGGCGATCCGAGTTAGCTAATTTTGGGAAGTCCATACTACATGACAGTGATGAAGAAATCACAAGTTTACATGCAGTAACAAATGTGAGAAATAGACCACCTGGTCTGTTAATAAATAGAGGGTCTTCTATGGTTAATCTTAAAGTTAAGTTGCCAGGGACTACAAAGAAATTCAGTGATGTGGAGCTTGAAAGTCACAGGGATTGCTATATGACTCCAGATAGTTGCAGTCACCATCTCCTGAATGTAAACCCACATAGTGCGAAGGTGAGATTGAAACATTCACTTTGGTATGTTAATGATGGGGAAAAAAAGGGGTTATTTAGCAAAAAAATTAAAATAATGACTGTTTGATTGATTGTAGGAAACTCCAATTAACCATAGTAGATACTATGGTGTTAAAGACTTGGTGGGTACTCCAAGTGCTCCTCCTGTCGTTGCGGATAGAGATGAAGAGCAAGAGCAAGAGCYTAAAGATGAAATAGATCATGTGATTGATATGGATTGTACAATTGATGAACCAACCAGCAACAGGCTATATAAGCCCAATAGTGGAGAATATAGTGAAAAAATGAGGCAGAGTCCACAAGGAGAAGTAAAAAATTCAGAATACTGCGGTTTAAATGAGAAGTATACTCCATTGTTAATTTTTTACTTATTACTGTGTATCCATGTGCATCATTTAGCCATTCTAATAAGGTTGTTCATGGTCAAATTTGTTTGCTATGGTTTCTAAATTGTTGTCTCCATGTATTGTTGCAGTGTAACAGTCAAACACTTTGATGGTAGAGGAAGTGCAGACACCCCTCTCTGTTGCAGATTTACTGGATCCAGTTCTTCATATGATGCCAGGTGCCTCATCTTTTTCCATGTTGCTGTGACATCTCTTTTCTTCTTAATCACTGACCTCTATTTAGAAAATTTGTAGAGTTATTCACGAGACCTTATCTTCATCTTCAAAAAGATACGTCTTTCTTTTTCATATGTAACTGTGACTTGTGACTGTTTTGATTCTATTTTTCATTGTTCATTTTTGTTACTACTTTGCTGTTCCAAGTTTTTTAGCTAGAATTTGATTTTAATACTATGTTAAAGTTGAAAGCTTAAACTATCTCTAATTATTTGATTATGCTCTCCTACCTATTTTAATGTCGACCTTAACCTTTTAACTTGCGTTGAATGATTATGAGTTTCTTTTCACATTGGGTAATATATATTTAACACTCAATTGATGGAGAGTACTTTATTATTTTAATATTTTATTCTGTTGTCTGTTTTCTCTTGGGTAATAAGCTGCAGTGGGCATATTGCATTGCAAAGCCTTGTAGCATATGATGCTTGCACCGACTATGCTTGCATGCATGGGCAAAAGGCTGCTCTGAGGCACCTGAGTTTCTACGTGATGAATGCCTTATCCTTCGGAAAGCTTTTGGGTATGCAAACTGTTTTTAAGCTGTCTTACTTGTGAATATTAGAAGTCGATGTGGCTTTGATTAGTTGTTTTCCGGATATTGATAGGCTGAACAAGCTCTTGCTGCATCCACTTGGAATGCACACAGAAAAAGGTGGGGTCCCCATAGCAGAGATGACATATGCTATAGAAAGCCAAATGCAGTGGTCAGTAAGATTAGAGTGGAAGGTAGGCTCATGCTTGAATTCATTTTATTTCTAGTTTACTGGCATTGCTGCTATTTCCTTTCACTTATAAATTTAGCACCACCCTTGCTGCCCTCGACATGAGCTGGAGTCTTTCCTTTGATCTTCAGGTTRTCATAATAATCTCATATTTTACTGAAACAAAGTTTGAATGGTTGTTTTGGATTTCTTTTTTTGGCAGTAAAAAAATTACGTATTATACCAAGAAGAAAACTCAAGAGCACCTACTCTCAACGAGGATCATTATACATGCAAGCAGGGACAGAGTATGTGCGACATGTTTCATCGCTAGTGAAAACAGGAATCAGTTCACTTATGAACTCATCTGTATCATTTTCATGTGAAGGTCAGAAAAATAAAAATAAAAAAGTTTACAGAAGTCATTGACTTCATCCTATCTTTGTTCTAATGCATGTACTTTTAATGGAGAAACACGCATGCAGAAACATACACATACTAACACACACTAAAAGAAGAAGAAAGTGTTGGAGCTTGTGCAGTGTCAGTCAAGCTTCAATTGCATGATCAGCTACCTACGAGAATCTAAAAATATTGTGCTGATAATTTGAAACTTAAAAAATCTCTCTAATCCAACTTGACTTATAAATTATAAGGGCTTGCTGTTTCACGTGTGTGTTTTGACGAAAGAAAAAATACAACTGAGACCTGTGTATGAGGCATATTACTTTCAGCTTTATACTAGAGKTCATCAATGTAAAGAATAGATAATGTGCTTTCTTTGAGCTTGATTTGGGATTAGCATGAGCCATTTTAAAAAGCTGCTTAAAAATTCCTTTTCACTACCCAAAAATTAAAAATAAAAATCCATTGAAGAATTGAGAAAACTTTGTGAATTAACCATTACCGAAATTTTTTGGATCACTGAAGCAAAATTATAGCGCAGTTTTGAAAAGATTTAGCAGTTAGTAAAAATAGTTGTCTGAATAGGACAGAACATTTGAAAACCCTCATTAGAATTTTTGAAAGGTTCAAGTTTGTGCAGAGTAATATTGCACCATTGTGTGCTGTGAGCACTTCAAACTAATTTGTATTTTCGGTTGAGAGTCGTGTGCCTATGTATATAAGGATACAAATGAATTTAGTGTTGGACTATAATCACTACAAATAAACAATATCCAAATTATGTTGGTTCTATGGCTAGTAAATGATGTCTAGTTGTGTTTACAGAACCACCACTRTCATGCTTATTGCTTTTGAAGAAATCTGTAGAAGATGCTCRGATGGATTCTGGYTCTGCAATTTGCTTACATCCAGGAACTGGCGAGTACCATGACTTGTAAGTTTGTTTCAGATTTTTCCTTTTTCTTTCTTTCCAATAAGTCAGTTGGCAATCATTTACGAAAGCATCAATTACTCAATCAGAACCCTTGCCACAATTCGTTATATGGTTTGCATATATTGATATGACATCCACTTTTTTCTTCTGTTTTTCTTTTCAAAAATGTTTATTCTCCCAAGAAGTCCATGCTTTACTTTGTAGGAAATATATTACTTTTGAGGAATTTACTCAAGATTTTACGCAAACATAGTAAGAACATCTTTGATCTGACGTACAGAKAAGTACTCCCTCCTTTCCTAAATGTTGTATATATTTGGAATCTTGACACTATTAACAACATGAGAGTTTCTTCTAAATTTCTTTTAACATATAAGTCAAAATATAGTCATGTGGGGACTTGTTTGATGAGTACTAAAAGAATATTGATTTTTAAAATTTTTTGCTAACGTATAATTAAAGATATGATCAAAATAAAATGTGCATTGACATGCGTGCAAAACTGAAATGGGTAGAAAATTTTGGAATGGAGGGAGTAAGAATTTGATATATTCCTTTTTTTCAGCTTTCTAGAAAGCCAAGGGGATGTGCTTTTGATTAAAGTTAGAGATGCAAATCAAATGGMCCAGGGTCAAGCTTTAATTCCAATTTCAACAATAGCTGAAAACCCGGTATGTAGTTTCTTATGTCAAGGTGCAAATGAAGTTACCCATACACAATTTCTTTAATGTGACTTGTTATGTWTGTTCATGTCAAACAGAATGACAAAATTAGGTGGTGGCCTATTTACCATGATGAACATGAATGCATTGGGAAAATTCAATTGTATGCGTCGAGTTCAATTGAAGATGAAGAGGTTAAACATGTTAAGGTACGATTGCTTGCTCACAATTTTGTAACAATTCGATGTAGTTGTGAGCTTGTTCTATTCATATATGGGAGTTATGCATGTTGGCAGGTCTTATTATTCTCTTTATATCTGTAACATAGTCGTTGGTAGGTTTTGGTGTATGTATCTTTCCTTATCTCTTCACAGGCTCCACACTTCTCCTTGAAAACCTCTGCACTGCAAATATGATTTACTAAAAACTGTGTAACTATGATTCTTGCTTCATCTTCTATCTCAGACTCCACATCTCTCCTCCCAATATACCTCTGCAACATTTGATGTTAATTGACTGTAAGTGACAACCACTCTTGCTTCATCTTCTCACAGTCCCGGTGCCTTTTCCTACAAAACCTCTACCACCCCTTTGGATATAAGTTGAGGATTTTTTTATTTTTTTTTTTATAGTAACTACTTATCCAGGAACCTTGTATCATGGTTTCAATCAGAAATTGACCAATAAGTTATTTTAAAAATATATTATTTGGATAATGATCTAGTAGGGGTTTATTATTTCGACAATATAGAAAGCCGAAATTGACCACTAAGTGAAGGTACAATGGTGCATACCTTTTTAGTTATTATATTTTCTTTTAACTCCTTTCTTGTTTACTTATTACAGAGTAGTGCTGTTGTTGAAACTCTTGCATATGATTTGTTGCTGGAAGCTGCAATGCGTGCACAACACTTCCATTCTCGTAATTTGTGCYTGTCTGGTCCTTGGAAATGGTTACTKAGTGAATTTGCTGAGTATTATGGTGTATCTGATTCATACACGAAATTGAGGTACTGATTAGTGATTACCTAGAATGCATTATACTGCGGATACCTATTAATAATTTTGTGTAAAAACCTGCGAAAATTCTGTAATCAGTTTTCTTTTTTATTTGTTTTATTATTATTTTTCATTATACAAAAAAATGATGGTGGCTAAAATAGGCGTCGAGTCCTCTTTCCTATTTATGCATTTCYGCTTTGATCAACTAATATGTATAAGGTCTATTACTTTATTTGAGATGTCAGTTAATACCTAGCCCTTTTAAATCTACAATGGAGATTAGAGAGAATTGAAGCAATAAGATGGGGATCACAACATTTAGGTAACTGTGGACCTGTGAAGGACTGTTAGAAACCACTAGACACTTTTTACCTGCATTTGCAGACTGCTATTGCCGTAATGGAAGCTAAGGTTTTGACACATTGGATATCATTGACGGAGGAAGGAGAGAAATGACCTAGTTCTAAAGGTTCTATTGATGGGTTGCATTAGAGGGATATTTTAACTTTCTTTGGAAACATACAAGAATTATGTTGATAAATCACTGTTATTCCAACAGTTAGATGGTTAATTCCAACGAATTCACAATTATATTTTCTGGAATCTGCTCTATTTTATCTATATCCTTGTGTTTATTCACTCAAGTGTTTCTTTTTACTGAAAATGATGTCCTATAGGTATCTCCGTTGTGTTATGAAAGTGGCTACTCCAACAAAAGGTTGCTTGGAGCTTGTATTGGATTTGCTTATGTCTGTCATAAAAGCTAGAGGTGAAAACAGGTTGAATAGACAAGAGGTAAGCCTCTACAGTTTGTTTTAAACTTCATTTTTCATAGAAATATCTCCTTACTTGATGGTTTGGACTGTTGGAGACTGCATGGCAAAATTATCTTCATGTGTATAGTTTTGAATCGCAACTTACAGCACTTACTGTTGCTTTAAACTTTTTTTTTCATAGAAAAATCTCATTACTTGATGGTTTAGATACTGCATGGAAAAATAATCTTCATATGTCATAGTCTGCAATCACACKTTACAACACTTYTGCTCCGTTTGATTGGGTGTAAAACATTTTTTATGTAAAATGATTTTCATGGATAATAATTTACTATGGAAAACAAATTTCCATCGTTTGGTTGCATGTTAAAAAAGTGATATAAAATAGCGAAAATAAAAGGGATCCAAGGAGGTAGTGAGGAAAGAGTGTACAACAAAAGGGAGGAAAATAGTTTTCCTTCCATTTTGAAAGGAAAAAAGTTTTTTCATGACTGTAAGAGAAATTTTAGTCCCATGAAAAATGGTTTTACACTTCTTTGTGTACCAAACAATTTAAAATTTGAAAAGGGAGGAAACGATTTTCGTGGAAAATGTTTTACGCTCTACCAAACAGAACTTTAAAGATAAAACATAAAGCCCCTATAATTTCTTTTTATCTTTATGTTTCACAGATATATATCATTACTTGAGGGTTTAGAGACTGCATGGCAAAATGATCTCCATGTGTCATACTTTGCAGTCGCAACTTGCAAATTACAACACTTCAAGATGAAACGACAACCTTTTTATTGTCTCTTCATTTCATTTCATTTCTTTCCTAACACCAAAGAGCTTTTAAATCTATGCTACTCTTTAAGATCAAGAGGTGAATTTGGTTGATAAAATTCTTGTTGACTACTACCCTTATCCAGTGCTAAAAGGTAAATAATGTATTTTCATTCAAAAAGAAATCAAATACTACATCCATAATCAAAATGTTTAAATCCCATGTTTTTTCATAATAGCCACAACAGATTTTTTATTTTTTTTCAAAGGGCTCCTGAATTGTAGTTTAGGGGGTGAATTAAGGAAAAAGTATGAGAGGAAATATTACTGAATAAAAAAACCATGTGCACATGTTTAGTTTTATCTTAATTATGTCAATAAGGTTAGTGTAACAAGTTACCGAATATAGTAACATTAGAAGTTTTGCAATTATTTTGTTACAAATCTAAATAGAAATTGTTGTGTTTGTTTTTGTTGTCGTGGAGTTAATAGCATTGATGTTGTCCATGTTGGTGACATTTTATAATTGTTGATCTCAATATTCCATAAGAACCTCAACATTAGCCTTCGTTGCCCCCTCCATTGAAGCAAGCTAAGGGCAACTTGAATGGTTCAGCAAGCATACCAAGTACAAATTAAAATCTCTATCATTTTCAAAGGTCCCATGAGCAAATATAAGTTTGTATATGAACTACAAGTCTACAACAATCCATGGAATAAGGAGAAACAATTGTGCAACAATATGGATGCAAGATTTCCTATAAAATTTAAATTTTAAAAAATGCAATATTACAAAGAGGGTAAAGAAACCAATCCAATATGTAATACTAGGGGGAAAAAACTACTCATTTTATCTACAAATCACCCAGCACTCAAGCAACATTTTCCTGGTTGATTAAGAGGGTGGTGGGTTCAAAAGAGAATGAAAAAAAAGTATACTATTAATATTTTAAAACCAAACAAAGGAAATACTGTCATGCAAATCTTTAATGACTTAAAGAGGTTAATAATATGTGATGAATTGTTAAAAACAAGTTTTAGCTTATTCGAGGATAATAAAAAGCTTACTTATTTTTAGCGGATGAGGTAAAAGTTGACTCATTTTGACAATTATTCTTTAATAAAATCATGTTCACCTTTTTAGTAATTAAAAGTCTTTTGATTATGATAATCTTGTTAGGCAAAATGGTATGGAATGGATTTTATACCATTCCAAATTTCCAATGTTTGTTTGACTTTTTTTTCAATGGAACCTCATACTTAAGGATATCTACAATTTTTTTTTTCTTCTGAATAATGTTTGTTTCATTAAAGAAAATTAAACTTTCCCGGCAAACATCAATGTACTAAAGAAAATAATTTTTTTTTTCATGTTTGTTAATACACACATTTTTTTGCAAATTAATTCTTCAACATTACTTAAAGTAAAATCCCAAAAAAAATTGATATTTGAGTACTTAGGATACTCAATTATATAAATCAAGCAATACACTTAGTAGTTTACTTGTTTAGGGGCAATGCGATGCACGGTGTTTATTAAACTTATTCGTAAAAAAAAAAAAAGAATGAAATGATAAATTTGCAATTTATTATTTTTCGGGATAGTTTTGTGTTTTATAAGACCCGTACAATGTATGATATTTATTAAATTTATTTACAAAAGCTCTAAGATTATGATATAAAAGTGCAATTTAACATGTGCAGGGAAACATTAATGTTATATGTCATATAAAGATAAATGGTATATGTATAACTATGAAATTAATTAAATTGCCTGTAAATAATTGAACTTGTCGTCTTTTTATACCAAGGAAAATTATACTACTTCCTTTGTTTCAAAAAAAAGGCAACAAATACAATTTCACGTATTTTAAGGAAGATATTTAACAATGTAAACGAGCAAATTAATTAAACTAAATTTAAAAAAATGAAGTTATAATCTCATTTTTCATTTTGTTAAAATTCCTTTGCTTAATTTACTCGTTGACATAGTTAAATCTTTTCCTTGAAATACGTGAAAATGCATTTGTTGCAACTTTTTTGAAACAGAGGAAGTATAATTTTTATTATAAATTTCTAAGTTTTTTATAATATTAAAATGTATTGAATTCCTATATCCAGCCCTTTGGCCGTATGGGTTATATATATGATAACCTAGAATTAAAAAGTTAAAGAGTAAATATGATGTGAAGGCATAGTATTCCATTTAATAATTGGGAGTTTTCACATGATACCAATGTACATTTGTGTGTGTCACCACTAATTTTTGGAAATTCCATTTAATATCGTTTTTTCGTATTATTTGGTCTAAAATATTGTCAAAAGATATAAATCTAAATTCATAAATAAGAATATGGGCTTCTGTCACATTGACGACATTGGTTCATACATTGAAATTAATAYTGTATTCATAACTGGTAGGCTTGTAGCCCTTGCTGTTATAGTCAAYCTTGGATTTTAAAAACTTTTTCTCTTTTMTGAAGTATAGGATGATGCACAAGTATCAACATTTTTTTTATAGGTTGCTTGAATTTGTTTGCTCGTAAATGAATGACATTAATTAWGAACTCATCCKWATATGTATACTCAAAGATAAGAGAAATTATCTTTGAAATTAAGGGTACCTAACATTTTGTGATTTTAACCGCCAAATGACAAATTTTCTCCTGTTGGATTGATAAAAGTGACAAAGTCAAGAATTAATTAATGTAATTATATGAAAATGCTAATCAAGTTATTAAAACCCGAATTCATGGAATGTGGTATGTTTAGAATACACTATGGCAATATATCTACCAACAATATTATTGTTTTTTTTATCAAGTTCACGATTTGATATTTGACTATGATTTTCTCCCATTGAATGCAACATATTTTTTAATTAATTGATGAAGTAATTGATTTTTACTTAAAAGCAATTACACTTCGAATATAGTTTTTGTGGGAAGTTATATATATATATATATATATATATATATATATATATATATAGTCAGGATCCAATGAAAATCACATGTTATATGAAAACGTGAAAAC
>SNQN01000633.1:75099-93438 GCA_008642245.1 Bassia scoparia
AGAGGATGAAAGAGAGTGAAGAGAGAGAGGTTGAGTGATTGAAGAGAGAGAGGTTGAGTGATTGAGGAGAGAGAGTGAGTGATAGAAGATGAATGAGGAGGGAGAGTGGGAGGAGTGATTTGTGAGTTGTTTGAGGGTCGAAGAAAGCGAAAAGGAAAGATTAAAAAAAAGYGTTTTTTTTATTTAAAAAAAATAATATACTCACYGACCGATATTTCGGYCGGTAATAAATTATGTGTTTTTTTTAATTTGTGCAATGGAGGGAAAAGCTTGGTGAAAAAAAAATTAATTAACTTACCGACCGAATTATTGATCGGTACACCGACCGATTTTAAAATCGGTCAGTAATACCAACCGATAATTCGGTTGATATAATACACCGACCGTTTTCGGTCGATGTCGGTCGGTGTTACCGACCGATTTTTTTCGGTCGGCCTTAGGCGAATTTCTAGTAGTGATTCTCCTAATAGGAACTTAATTCAATATATACGAAATACATGGATATGGTTAAAAGTTTACTAGAGGATCTAAAAAAGAATGATAGAGAATAGTTCAATAATCTCCATCGTGGCATGGTACACCAAATTGCTAGGGTGATAACCGTTGAGTTGCAAAACTTCGGTTCCCAATCCCAAGAAGCATTACCACATACTCGGATAGAATTTAATTTGATATAAATGAAATGGTAATTGCAAGAAACRTGGCTTTGTCTAAGAGCGTGGCAACTAAGGTTTTAGTTACTATATTGGAACCTTTGGTARAAAACACAAACAACTTAATGGAAAGTAAATGAATGTGTTAATGCCCATAGTTCAGGAATACCTGTCGAAAACCTAAGAGCTCCCATAAATTAGCCTAGAGCACGCAATTTGTTGGGATCTTATGTCCATTTGACACTTCAGACAATTCCAAGGAGTCTCCCTCCCCTTGGTGCCTATGAAGAGCGCAAAGTTAGAGTGGAGGAGTTGGTTCAAGATAAGGTTATGATTCAGACTATAACCATAATGACCAGGGCCCTTCTTCTTATTTGCCTCCACAAACCTCACACCTATATATTAATTGCTTTAATGGGACTCGTTCCACCCGTGGGAACACACCCTGGTTCAAGGAATGTTGGTTTTGGTAATRGAAACACGCCTGACATGGCTGGTGGTTCTGAAACTGGTGCACAACTACAAGTGCCTCAAAATCATTATCCTACTTTTCAAGAACCACCATATAATCATATTCTTCAACTTGGGAATCAAGGCTATCATCATTAGGGTTATCCCGACACAATGGATCCTCCCCAAAGCAATCACTGGGGTAAGGAGGGTAGGGACAAAATAATCCTTACGATGGGTATCAGGCAATGGGAACACAAAACCCTAGTAATATTTGTGGCTTCCCTCCTAAAACCAAATATAACCAAAATTCCTATAGAGAAATACCTCATCCTACACATCATCCTTATAAGGAATATTTGCGTACAATAACCTTATAAATAGGCATTTTTTTGAACTACTGTCTTTTAATTTTTTTTTWAAAACAACTGCCTTTTAAAACATTTAATTTTGCGAACCACTGCCACATAACTGGATTTTGCTAACACCATGACTCTTTTTGTGCGTGGGTCCCATTTGGCTTCTTACTTCCTCTTCATCATGTCACGTGAGTCGCACGTTTTCCTCTCACAACCACAAAATGCAAACCACCTTAACAACGGCTGCATTAGTCCACGCCATCATCCACGACCCCAACCACAAACCCAAATTGTGACCACCACCCACCACCTACCAACCTAAGTCGACATGTACACCACCATCCATCCACATACCAAAATTTCCACCACAATCCATCGACAAACCCGGCTTTTCACCGCCCATCACCCACTTACCCACGCCACTGCCACCATCTTCCCATGAACCAAAATCGCCACCACAACAAACCCATGAACCCAATTCATCACCTCCCACGCACCACCAAAAATCACAAAACTATTTAACAAGGATCCAACTTCTAGGTAAAAAATGCATTACAAAAACCACCAAAGAAAATCAAATCTAATACACTAAACCTAAACTCAAAACAACAAATTCAAAAATCCTAAAAACTATACCATATTCACGAAGACGTGAGCCTTTGGATCCGAAAATGAATTAAATAATGCAGCAAGGTCGATATTTGCATCATTTTAGCTTCGAATTTCTCACGAAGAAGAAAAGAGAAAAAAGGTTTGTTGTGGAGGTTTTTGGAGGTATGGTAGTTGTTCGTGTGGAGGTAGTTTATGTGAAGGAGTAGAGGTGTGGAAGTGGTTGTAATTAGGGGGTGAGTGTGGTGCGGTTTGGAGCGTAAACCGCACTAAACCGCAATATTGCGGTTTGAGATTTTCTCAGGCCAAACCACACCGTAACAATTTCGAGTTTGCGGTTTGGTGCAGTGCGGTTTGTGGTTTAACCTCTTTTCTTTATTAAACAAATCTTTAAAATACTCTATTTTTTTAATATATTACAAGTCTTTGTCTTATACATTAAAATACACTACTGAAACAAAGTCTTACCACAAAACATGAAAGTTTATGTAACGAAGTTCATAATAATATATAAAACAAATAGGAATGTCGTTTTCGCAAGACCGCAATGAAGCATATCTAATGAGAAATAAGGATGTCATTCCCCGCTAGTCTCATGCAATGTCAATAATGACAAAGAGAGCTAATCAAATCTCTGACAGCTCAAAACAACAAATATATATACTTCTCTCTATGTTTATAAATTTTGGAAATTGGAATAATAAATTTAAATTTAAATTATTTTAAAAATTTTGATTATGGTTTGAGCTTTAAACCATAAACTACGTAAATTGCGGTTTGGTTTGGTTTAAAAAAATCCATAAACCAAACCAAACCGCAAAATTGCAATAAGATACCACACTTTTCAGACCGCAAACCAAACCAAACCGTCAAATTGCGGTCCGCAAACCAATTCCTCGTCAAATTGCGGTCCGATTTGCGGTTTGGTGCGGTCCAACCRCACTCTACTCATCCCTAGTTGTAATAGTGGTTTCGTGGGTTGTGAGTGGTGAGGCAAGAGAGTGAAGGAAGAAAAAACACACTAATTTTTCCTAAATTAAACTATACTAAGAAAGCAACACATKTTTTTGGGTGCAAGTMAATTCCCACTCCTAATGAATGGTAAAAACCTTCCAACTATCCGAATWAAGCAATAAAATCTATATTAGAAAGCAATAAACTTACCTCAAATCGCTAGAGTGCAATTGACAAATTCCTCCCCCAAGCCGRACTTTGCAATGTCCTCAGTGTAAGAGAAAGGAAGTATACCAAGTGCAATACCATCCATGGTGGAAAGAGCGAAGGAATAAAAAGATCGGACATCTTTTCGGTAATTTTTCCTGACTGAAAACAAAAAGGTGCCCGTAACACCACTTTAGGAGCCAAATTTGGCAAAACTAGGGTGGTTCCTACAACATGCAGTTAGTCCTTCTTAGAATGTCATTTCCAGTCAAAAAACACTACTTTTTCGCCTAATTTGGAGAACTAAAAAATTTCGCGAACATCCTCCGAACCGAATGGTTTAGCCAAACCGATCGATTTTGATCTTTTTTCCGTTTTTTCTCCCTACTCACTGTACGGGCGTCGGGGAGTCACCRGGACGGACTGGGTCCAGTCCCTCTGCTCCGAGGGATACAATTTAAGGGCGTCTCGGTTTGTTGGCTAGAATTGAATTCTTGATTTTGCATATTGTGAGTATGCCTAGAGTTGTGTGTTTATACTCGAAATGAGTAAAGGAAGTCGCCATCGTACTTCTTTTGGGAAGCTGCAGAACTCGTTTTAAGCCTTGCCTATAATTGCATAAAGCAAAGCGAAGGACTCTATGTCTGGTAGTGCACCAAAGGTCTGATTAGGGGACAAGGGTAAGGGTGAAGTAGTGCACAACACCCCCCCTGCATCTAGCGGCCTCTACTTAGTTATTGCGAGTTCATTGTCCGAAAGACAACAACAAACAGTTTTCCATTTTTAACCCTAAGCATGCAAAATTACTAGGCAGGTTGTTTAACAGAATACAATGCAAATAGTGTATAATTTGTTGTGGCATGTGTTGTAAATTCCGTATTCCAAGAGCCTAATGTCGGTTTTCCATAATTATCTTATTAGGCGCGAAACACKAAATTTGCAGGTATTTGTTAAAGCATATTATTGTTGTGAGACAAGCATCCAAACACCCGTACGAGGAATTGAAAGTTATGCCTTAATGTTGCTTTTAATTTGAACTGCCAAGTTGTTTGTTAATCAATATTACATGCAAATTACATAGAAAGTCGAATCTCTAAACAAGCTTGCAAAAGGGGGTTTAGAATTGAGACGTTGGCCTCAAACCTACCTTGCAATACGATGTCGAAGACCAAGGACGCAGCTTCGGACCCTTAGGAACCCTTGTCGAACCTTAAGAACCCTTGAAAACCTCCTAGATCTATTGCAAAAGAACCTTTGAATGTGTTTTTGTGTGTTTGAATCATGTTTGAATGTGATTGTGAGAGAGAATAAGAGAGAAAGAGAGTTGGATGAGTGAGAGAGAGTTCGTCCGAGAGATTGCTCAGCCCCCAAATGAATAGAGAGGCTCCCTATTATAGGCAAGGGTAAAAATCGGCCATAATAGGCAAATTTTGGGCGCAATTACGCCCAAAATTGGGCGTAATAGTGCCCAAAACTAGGTGCAATTGCGCCCAGTATCAGCCTAGATTTCGACCGATTTTCCTTGCCTCAAATAGTGTGATTGCGATGAAATAATATCGTGATATAATCATACGTGATTTTATTTGATTATGATATGATATTATTGCGATTGCGTTGGATATTATTGCGATATTCGAGATTGCTTTACCTCGAATAACGAGATTGTAAAGAACTAATATCGTAAGATAATCGTATTTTAATATATACATGATTTTATTCAATTATARTTGATACTATTGCAATTATGGCTGATATTATCAAGATACTTGGGATTTTCGGCTTCCTCGAGACGCGTGTCTAGAGGCGAAATTTCCTGGATGGCCCGCTTTGCTCGGTTTTGAGTTTTTGCTTAAGAAATTCATAAATATTAAACCGTAAATCGAAAAACTATGGAAAAAATATGTAAAAATTCCTTGTGAAAAATAGTGTGTTGTGCTAAAATTTCGTGAATTTTGGAATTGTTTTCATAATTTAATTAATTATCGCAAAATTAATTAAATTGCTGAAAATTCTAAAAATTGCAAAARATGCTTATAAAAAATCATAAAAATTCCGATAAATTCTGGAAAAATTATTTGAAAATTAATACTTATTTTTTGAGGTGAAAAATACTTGGAAGAGGTGTTCGGTGCAAGGGAATATGCYTTTCTTAGGGCCTGTCAAGGTCCTAACTCTCTCGAATTGACTTGTATGTTGCGAGGGTGTCTTATCATTGGTCGTTTTGGGCTAAGGGAAAATGTAAGTATTTATAGAAGCCCCCACTTTGGCTGAGTTTGCAGAGAGTAAAATCTCGTAAAACGAAAGCCAAAGTACCCGGTACTTGCAAAACAAATGCGTTAGTTTTATCTGCACCTTCGGTTGCATGTTGCTTGCTTGCTTGTCTCTGTTGCTAACACTTTTTCTTACGTTTCCACCTATGGTTCTGATTCCACCGGGGCTCCGTGCTTCAATCTCTGGGGGAATTTCCACCTATGGTTCTGATTCCACTAGGGGTTTTCTACTAACAGGTTGTCCGCCTCGATACTTCCGTTAGGACTCCCCGGGGAACTTTTATCTCGATTGTCCGCTCCGATGCCTCCGTTAGGACTTCATGGGAATTACTATCTCACTGTCCACTCTGATGCCTCCGTTAGGACTTGGTGCTTGCTTGAACTATTTTATCCCATCTCGGCTAGTCGTCCGGGAAGATTAACATACTAGTAACGCAGCGTATAGCCACGAACGCGTATAGTGAATGTCTTTTTCTTGGTGCGTGCTTGATCTGTTGTATCCCATCTCGGCTAGTCGTTCGGGAAAACTAAAATGGAGGTAACGTCGTGTATAGCCATGTAAATGCTTGCATTGCGTATAGCCATGTAAATGCTTATATTGCGTATACTAAAATGGAGGATGATGCAACTTCGATTGGARAATGTGCGCTTTGWCTTTGATCTGCTTTCGATCTTCACTTGATCGTGGCTATTGCTTCGTTGTGACTTTGCATTCGCTTACGGCTTATCGTAGCTCTGTAGGTGTGTTTTTGTAGTGATCCGATGACTTTCGGGCCCATTTGCTTACTTAGTTGAGGATTATGGGGTATGAGCGAATGTATACACCTTCTTGAAATCCTTGTTGTATATAGAATTTGGGAGTGAAATTGTGCATTCCATTAGCCATGTACGTTCACTGGGGAGAAGAAGTGCTYTTTCTCACCCTTTAGTTACTTGCCTATTGTTCCTATTGCTAGAAAATTGTGCATTTTGGTAATTGTGCTTGAACTCAACTGAGGTGACTTTTGTTACCTTTTAATTGTTTGTTTCCATTGAATGTTTTGTGATATTAACCACATTTTGCTGTAGATGGAGTGGCGCCCATGGAGGCGAGTGGGGAACGTGAGATCGAGGAGGTTCGCTTCAGCGGCTAAGCTTGCCAAGAGGCGATGTCTTTTCTAGGGACCTCAAGGGCTTGTTTGGTACCATAGGGAGCGTGTAGTTAGGTAGCATTGCCTTTCTAAACCTGCAGTGCCTCAGGATCCTCTAGTCACTATGATGGATAGGGAACTGTTGGTCACCACGCTGTCCAACGACTTGAGTCATGGCGAGGTGTTGTAGTACCATCTCCTGCTTGGTGACAGAGGTCAGGACGCCTATGCGTGTTTCGTGGAGGAGTGACTAGCCCCCCGAGTCGAGCTAGTTGCTGAGGTATGAGTTTTGCTTTTCCACACCTTTTCTTTGCATTTGCTTTTCGTTAGTTGTGCACTAACTTTGACTTGGCTTGTGCAGCCTGATTATGACYTCGGTGAGATCCCCTTTGCTGACTTGAGGATCYKTCCTGGCTTGGACGAGTTCATTAGGTTTKCTCCTCYAGCTGCTAGGCATGCTTAGAACWCGATGCCCCCTGGAGCTGGTCAGGTAGGGGATGTTTTGTTTGCTTGATTCTGTCTTTACATGCCAATACTCATTCATGTGCCGACTTGCTTGATTTGCGAAATAGATGCCTCGGGCAGGCGTTATGAGGCCGCTAGGAGTGATTGATGCTTGGGACACTCCTACTGTCAGCTGAGAAACTCAGTAAGTGCACCAAATCTCGTAATTTCAATGCTTTGTAGGGTCGGGAACCCGTTTTTGGCTTGAAAATCCTTTGCAGGTTCGTCAGGGCAACAATGAGGATGCTGATGATGATGGCGATGCACGCATGAGACCGGTCCCTAACCGGCGTGGAGCTTCGACTTCCCGTTCTTAGCCTAGACCCTTATCTTAGTTTACCATACCAGGAACCTCTGTTGTAGTTTCTTTCCCTAATGAGTTGCAGGACGAGTCTGCCTTGCAGGTGCTAGCGTCGCTCGGTTTTAAGACGTGTCGTGAGCAGTAGATGTACCTATCACCTRTAGGGAAGGGGGGTGACCCTAGCTTTGCATTTGTTAATTTTAGGACTTAGCTTAGACCTACTTAGACTTATTTGTTGACTTTTTCTTAACTTGAATCGACTTGACTCGATTCTATTCTAGCTTAGACTCGAGTACTTGTGTAAACATGCCTAGACTTGTGTATGACTCTAGACATAGCGCATTTTGTAATGCCGAGCTTTGATTACAACTTAAAAAGGCCAACTTGCTAACTTTATGCAATGCATGTAATTAAGCTTCTAAGATGATGGCGATTGTCTTGTGTTGTTATTTATGTTGCGTTGCGTTGTAGAGGCGAATGTCGGCTCGTTCCTCCTTGAAAATGCAGGGAAGGACCTAGATTGGACCAAGAACTGCGTGGCAAAGTGCATGGGAGCAACTGAAAGGAGAAAAATCAGCTAGAATCAGCTCAAACTGGGAGTAATAGCGCCCAGGCTGGGCGTAATTACGCCCATAATCGAGCTATTTTTGCTTAAAATTCGATTTTAGGCAAGTTTGTTCGGCCTTATTGCTTATAAATATGGGTTTATGTATGCCCTAATTCATTCATTACAGCCTCCTTAGTGCTTAAAAACCTCTCTTACATTGCTTTAGACTTCATATAATTCATTACATTGAAGAATTTGCAACAAATCAAATGGAGAGAGACTTTGCTAATGCTTTRAATGATGTGCTTCAAACCTTGGATGCTCGTGAAAGGGACGACCTTGAAAGGCTGAATTGTGATGTTCTCTTGACTTTAAGGTATGTAACTCTCGACACAAACCTTCTTTACACTGCTACAAGCCTRTGGGACCCACTGATGCATTGATTTCGTCTTCGGGGCAAGGAAATTGTTCCATTGCCTGAGGAACTTAGTGCTATTATTGACTGGCCTGTTGTAAGTCTCCCTTGTATCCTTAATACTTCCGATCTTTTTGTTGACGAATATGAGCGATACTTAAGATTTAGTCCAACTATTTCACGACGCATAGTGCATGATCGGGAAATTGACTTGCTTGCTTTAGTTGACTATATTGCTAGTGATGCTTCTTGCCGTAGAATTTACCTTAGACGTGCAATTATGATCTGCTTGTTTGCACGTTTCCTGTTTGTCCATGGCCTTTTCCCTCCAAAAGTTGGAGAGCCATGGAGGTATTTACCGACCGAATAATCGGTCGGTAAATTTTGAACATGCAATTAAAAAAAAGCACAGAAGCTAGCTTTCAAGCTGGTTTTTGCCAACCAAAAACGAAATATTTATTTAATAAAAGCACAAATACATCACATTTTACATCTCAATTGAATCTACTGTAAAACAAAAAATTCTTGAACAAATCTTGAATAAATATGAAGTCACATGAGACCTATTTGATACATCAGCATTTTACATGTTCTTCAAGAAGTCACGCTGCTGTAGAATCACGAGAGCCACTTGASTCCTTTAAAAGCATRAATGAACAGCCGGGATACTCAGAGATCTAGTATGCAGCAATCTGGGAAGTATCTGTAAAATAAACAGAGGGTACTGCTTYGTGGGAAAGTATTTTGCACTTGCAATTCATACTATRATTTSTACTAGTGATATATAGGAAGTAAAGCATACCTCACCACATCGAGYGCTAATCTTYAAGGGCACAATATCATCAGCYCGCGAAGTACCAATATTAATGATTGCCATAGCTGCACCTGCCTCTTGAGCCGCTCTACAACATTAATACARGAGATCCAACGTAAGGAACAAATGTATGGAACCAATCGCCATGTTCARAGAACARCTGACTGATGCATATAAAGGAAACATAGGTCCTMAGCTTGCTTATTTATACAAAAGTTAATCAAGATAGTAMTTTAGTAGCACCTTATTAATCTGAAGGTAGAATATGTCATTCTCATTACAGATGATCMAATAATCAGAAACGCATCACAACTCTTAGYTGCCTCCAATGCTATCTCTGCTCGATCCTTAGGAWCATTRTCTYCAAASAAGATGACCTTCAAAGTTATCAATGGCACAACAAAACATAATTAYATATATGATCTTGCCAATTTCAGAKGGCAGCATGACGCCATGTTACAAGTACTCTGTCATATAAACTGATAAACATACAGRACTAGATATTCCAGAACKAAGCACACAATGTTCAGTAAACTAATTAAGCAAAGATCTTATAACAGGCCTCTTGCATCTAAGTATCAGGTAGAGAATTTATCTTACCTCAGGTTTCAACACACCATCACATTGAGGGCAAGTAGGAATGTGAAAATCTTCTTCCCAAAATTTCTCATCAACATCAATATCACCATCGGGCCTCATCTTCATGCCAAAACTTGAAAAAGGCACATGAAATAAATATGGCCAAATAATAAGGAACCCAAGAAACTTCAATTAATCAAGAAAAAATAAACTAGCAAATTAAGATTTCAGAACAAGTTGTTTGATTGATTGAATAGGGTTTGTCTGATTTAAGATATTAGAAAAAGACTTGTATAATTTCAGAAATYAAWTTAAGTCTCATTTGTCTTTCATCCCAACTAGTTTCAATTGAAATTAATCAATAATCAAACGTTCGRCACATTCTTCCAACTCGTTTCGATATCACTAAACTTGATCAACTACATAAGCAATAGCGATATATCCACAATCTTAGATAAAGTTCTCAAAAAGGCGCAGGTGAAAAACAATTGATGAAAAAATGATTTTCGACTTTGAAAGTTCTATATGCTGACTTTCAACTTTCTAGGCAGCTAGATTTGGAAAATTGAATGATAGTTTCTAACTGCGTGGAAAGCATTTGTAATCGTATGGGCTTAGCAAACTTATGTCTTTAGTMTTTAAAAAGATTAGCACACCAAAAGGAATCTTAGAAAACAAGATCATCACCTCCATAGATAMTTCTTGTGCTGGAAGCAACTTCAGCACTGACGTTGGCTGCGAGTCATTTTCTCAATTCACAGTGTACCTATTATGGAAAACATAATGTGCAAAAAGGTTATTAACTATAGATAGATTAAAATAACCTAACGACACACTTTTCTGAACTTCTAGAAAACAAAATTGACTGATATACTAGGTATATATGCTTGATTGGACAAAGATTAACTCCAAACCAATTTTACACAAGAAAATGTACCTCCTGGGCCWGCTYTGGAGATGCAACCTTTCCGGTTCCAATAGCCCAGACAGGTTCATAAGCAACAACAATATTTGTCCAGTCAGTTACCCGGTCTGTAGGAGGAAAAAAAGAATTTGGATTTACTATAAAAAACTTGATAAGAACACGAAGAACAGCTTGACATCTATACCCAATATACGCGAAATGAAAAACTCTGCAAACAAAAAAACATGATGGTACATTTCTGCGGGCACCACAATAGTAAAATAGGGCAAAGTGCTTTTTTAATAGTAAGCACACCACCATATACCCGGGCATGACACGAGCTTATAGATGTCAGCAACAAGCACTAAAATCCTGTTAAACAAGTTGCTATTTTTCTTCTACCCCACCATCATTCTTACTTTTTCACAAAGGTGAACAACAAATAGATCATCAGTCACATGACACAACCTTGCTAACAATGTTCAAGTAACATAGATGTTCAGTAATCAGGCATGTTCCAGCTAATATTCACGAAAGACATAGCAGTAATTCACTAATATTCAATTGCTATTGTTTGTGCAGCAACAACATCCATTGTTGTTCCAGCTTCTCGTTGTTCAAGGGTCTCTCCCAAACCAGTATACTTTTCAAACCTTTTGATAAAGCGTATGCACCTTGTCTCCGACGAACTTCAAATAAAAGAAAAAATCGGCATAAAAAAGAAATAACTAAGATAAGAGAAAAATCACAAACAAGTACAAACCAAAAATTATTGGCGATAACAAAATATGCACCGCAAGACAGACAAACTAATTGTACTCAACTAACACATCCTTACTCATTGATCGTTTAGCAAAGCTCTTCTTTCAGAGTGACCAAAGGATAACCCATGGAATTCCAAGTCAGCAAGCATCTCGCACTAGCAACACAGTACAAAAAAATTCTGACATAAATATTTGGGGAAATTCAAACAAACATTAATATCTAACAAGCCAATAGATTTTTGGTGTTCCTAGTATAAGGTTAACCCGAGGCTAACTTTCATTAACAATTGTAATAAGATACTCCTAGTTAAGAATCTTAAGAATGCTAATCACATTCTATATTGACTTAAGTTTTTTTWAAAGATTATGCATACAATTTGAGGAACAAAGAATAGGTATACAATTTAAGGAACAAAGAAACATTTGGCAACATTAAAAAAATTATAAAACACCTTCAGTAAGAAAAATAAAAATCAAATAATAAAAAAAAGTAAGAAGATAATAGGTTCTCCTTGAGTGGCTAGATTGGAGGGCATAAGGGAAGCAACAAGATCTGCACAACGAAGTAGATAGATTAATTAAGGGAAGCAACAACATCATGAGCGAAATTGTGCAAACTAAACAGTTGAAAGATGAAACCCTAACTTTGAAATGAAAATTTTGTAAGAAAATTAAACAACATGCAATTACTAGATCTGAAGAAATCTCGCAAAAATCGAAACAAAAATTTCGAAAAAAAACAAAAATTAAAACAAAGCTCTAGATGTAGAAGAAATAAAAGACAAAAAAACGAAATATCAATACAAACCCAGGAAACCCCCAAAAAAATCGATTTTAAAAAAACATTGTAAATCGAAATCAGAAGAAAAAAATAAATTTACTAGATCTAAAAAAACAAAAAAAAAGAAAATGAAAAACAACAAACCTTAAAAGAGGCAATTGGAGCGGCTGAGGTGGCGTTGGCGCCCCTTCGAGGTTGTGGTTGAGGTTCGGCGTCGATGTCGGCGTCCCTTCGTGGTTAAGAGGATGAAAGAGAGTGAAGAGAGAGAGGTTGAGTGATTGAAGAGAGWGAGGTTGAGTGATTGAGGAGAGAGAGTGAGTGATAGAAGATGAATGAGGAGGGAGAGTGGGAGGAGTGATTTGTGAGTTGTTTGAGGGTCGAAGAAAGCGAAAAGGAAAGATTAAAAAAAAGCTTTTTTTATTTTAAAAAAAATAATATACTCAACTGATCGAAATATCGTTGACTATATTGCTAGTGATGCTTCTTGCGCGTAGAATTTACCGTAGACGTGCAATATGATCTGCTTGTTTGCCGGGTTTCCTGTTTGTCGCATGGCCTTTATCCCTCCAAAAATTGGAGAGCCATGGAGGTATTTACCGACGGATTAATCGGTTCGTAAATGGCTCCATGCAATTTTTTTAATTTTTAGTGGCCATTACCGTACCGAAATCGGTCGGTAAATTTTGAAGCATGCAATTAAAAAAAAAGCACAGGCTCGTGCGGTGGACTATTCACTACTGCAAAAATTGGATATGGCACCACTTTTAAGAGACCAGTTAAGTTATATCACCAAGCTCTTACTAAGAACCGGGTATTTACAATAACCGTGCTCTTAAATCCATCTAAGAGACCGGTAAAAAAAACACATCTCTTAAATGAAGGTAAGAGACGGCATTTATAAAAACCGGTCTCTTACCCTAATTAATATTTTTTTATTATTTTACAGTTGTCAAGATTGCCAAGAGACCGGTCTCCTCACCTATTATGAAAACCGCATTTATAATTCTTCACCTACCACGTACTCATTCAGTCATTCCCCTCTCACCTACCACGTACTCTTCATTTCTTCCTCCTCTCATTAAAACGGCGCCTCACCATCTCTCTCTCTCTCCTCTCATAAAATCAGTCTCATGCGACGCAGCTCACCATCTCATCTCTCTCTCCTCTCGAAAAATCAAATTCACCATCTCAAAAAATCAAATTCACCATGTCAAAAAATTAGTTTCGTTCTAGCAAGGAGTGGATTTTCATTTGCAAGGTTGCTCGGATTTTTCGAATCTTCGCTGCTCGATTTTTAGAGGAAATTCATTGGTAATTCTTCATATTCTAATGCTTTTTTTTGCCCTTTTGTTCATTACTTTTTTTCTTAGATTTTATAGATATAAGTTTAAAAAAATATTTGTTTTATAGATCTAGGTTTTAGAGGATTTTTCGTTTGACTTTTTTCGGTCTGATTTTTCGATCTGATTTCTTGCATGATTCTTTTTGGTTTTTTGATCCATTTTTTGTTTTTTGATCCCATCTTTCGTTTTTTAATCCATTTTTTCGTTTTATTGATCCATAGATCTGGGTTTTTTCATTAGTTATTGGATTTTTTTGATTGATTTTTTTCTTTTTTGGTTTTTTCAATTGTTTTGATTTATTTATTTCGATTTTTTTGATTTATTTATTGTGTTTCGATTGTGTTTCAATTTTTTTGATTTATTTRTTGTGTTCTGGTTCATCGTGTTTCGATTGTTTTGATTTATTTATTTCGATTGTGTTTTTGATTTATTTATTTCGATTTTTTATTTCTAAAATTTTCGAATATCTTTTGAATTTTCTGAATTTCTTTTTTGATTTTTCTGATTTCTTTCAATTAACTGTTCCCCAAAATATATTTGTATTTCTTTCATTTAATTTGAATCTTTTCCCTTTCTTTTTTCATATGTGAATTTGAATTTGAGAGTGTTATTGTTAATTTGTATAATCTCCTACTTTGCCTTTTGTTTTTTGATTGGATTGTCCTACTTTTTTTGCTTGATAATTTGTGTTGTTGAAAATGATATATAATGTATGAGTATTTTTTTTTCTTTTCTTTGCAGCTATGAAGAATTGAAACTGTTTCAATTTCCCATTGGAGATGGCGAGATGCAAAGAACAATTACATTTTAAGCTTTTTATAGAAAATAAGTTATTGTAATTTTTTATTTTAGTGTGACAGTACATTGGATGTAATTTTTCATGGTAAAGRAATGTGATATTTATATTGTATGATTCTTTTTAATATTTTATAATTGCATTAAGTTTTGAATTGGTAATTACAACCACAATAGTAGGCCTGCAAGTCTGCAACCTTGCAGGCATTTGCTTTTTTTTAAAAAAAATTATATAAAACGTAAGAGGCCGGTTGTTTAAAACAGGTCTCTTACGTAGAYCAAAGAGACCGGTTCTGACACAAAAACCGAAGAGACCGGTTCTTCTACAAATACGGTCTCTTATGTTGTCATTTAAGAGACCGGTTTTTACATAACCGGTCTCTTTTCTTGCCTTAAGAGACCGCAATGACTAACCGGTCTCTAACCCTAAGAGCCCTATGAGCTAGAGACCGGTTGTAATGCGGTCTCTTTGGCTATTTTTGAACGGTTTCTTTGGGCTTTTTTGTAGTAGAGATTCCTTGGTGGGGTATTAGGTGTACAGTGCATACTCGCTTGTCTTCATATGTGCGAGTGGCTAGCTTGACTGCGTTGACCTTTTATTTCCCTTCAAGGGTGATGAGACAATTCGGCAAAGTTTAGCTTATTCTCGTTGTTTACACGGTTCGTCCTGAGGACAAACGCTTGCATTCGGGCAATGCAATAGAGTTGGAGAAGTACTGGGAATCCCATTCTACTCTTGAGGTGACCCCACTTGCTCGAGGTGAGCACAAGACTTCTGCTCATTACCGTGTTTGGATGAATTCCACTGATGTGATAAGCCGTGCTGAGGCAAGACGTGCGGAGCAGAAGGACTACAACAAGAGTAAGAGACTGGATTGTGATTTTATTGAGACCCGTGCTGCTAAGTCTAGAGCTTAAGGACAGACTTGGTCCTTAGAAGGTGCCAGTTTGGAGTAGGCTTGAAAGACTTCCTCCTTTGAGGATTGACTCAAATGTTGCTAAAAAAAGACTTGGGCCTAAAGAGATTATTGGATGGGATGTTGAAGGAAAAGGGAAGGCTGTTGTGGAAGATAGACCCAAGAGACGCAAATGGGTGAGGAAGCCTAAAGGTGGGAACTCAGGTGCAAAGAAGGACGATGCCAAGGAGCAAGAAGAGGAGAGGAAGGAGTGATTGCTTTTTTCCACAACTCTTGTTTAATTTAATGTTTGTTTTATTATGAGTTAATAAAGTGATTGTCCTGCGAGCCGCTTTTGCATGCAATAAGTGAACTTTGGAGCTTGAAGTTTCTCTTTTGAATTGTAGTTGCTCAATTTTAATTACAAGTAGTAATAAATTACAAACTTGCATTGCTTTTTATACATTGTTTTTACTTTGAGCATGTAGAAGAAAACTTCGTCCAATTGCCGCTTGACTGTTGTTCACTTGCTAATCCCAAAATAAGTAGGGCACTTGTTATTGTGCCCGAGCCCTTAGCGAGGCTGCCTACGTATGCGATAAGGAATTAGGCAATCCGTAGTTCTGATGCATGACACTATTGTGCTACTGAGACGCGGTGCGCGTGTATTCCTTAGACGTAGTCTTTCTTGAGCAAGTCTAAGTTGGTGAGGCTATAGAAATTATCACCATTTGTGTCCATTAGTTGAACTGCCCCTTTTGGTAAGATCTTTTTGACAATGTAAGGACCTGCCCAATTAGGACGAAACTTGTCTCGAGGATCTAGGACTATTTTGCAAAGTGCTTTAAGAAYTAAATCACCTTCTTTGATACCCTCTTTTGGTATGCTTGCACATGATGTAAGGCTGCTAGTCGTTTTTCATCGAGCAAAGCTAACTCGTCGAATCTCGCCCTTACCCATTCTGCTTCTAGGAGTTTTCTTTCTACGACAATGCGTAGAGTCGGGATCTCTAGTTCTACTAGCAGAACAACTTCGGCTCCATAGACCAGTGAGAATGGAGTAGCTTCCGTTGAAGTGCGAATAAAGGTCCTGTAACCCCATAGAGCCAAGTGTAGCTTTTGCGGCCAATCTCGATAATTCTCCATCATCTTAGAGATAATTGTTTTGAGATTTTTGTTAGCTACTTTAACTGCCTCATTGGCTTGCGGCTTGTATGGTGATGACTTGTTGTGCTGAATCTTATATTTGGCAATCAAATCCGCACATTCTTCTTGAAAGTGGGTGCCATTATCACTAATGATTATGTGAGGGACTCCATAGCGACAGATGATGTTGTTCTCTATGAATTTTGCCAYGTGTTTAGCTTGGAGCATAGCGTATGATGCTGGTTCGAACCACTTTGTGAAATAATCTATGGCCACAAATATGAATTCATGACCTCATTGCCCGCGCGGCGTAATCTTCCCTATTATGTTTATTCCCCATGTAAAGAAAGGCCATGGAGCGACAAACGTGGATAGGAGAGACGGAGGAACATGTTATGCATTGGAGTATTTTTGGCAGGTGTCGCACGTGTGGACGTATTGCATGCAATCCCTCTCCATGGTGGTCCAGTAATATCCCAACTTGATGATTTTGGAAGCCAGGAGCCTGCTATTCATGTGGGTGTCACAAATCCCGTCATGGACGCTCCATGACCGTTTTCCTTACTTGTTGAGTGATGCAAAGTAGTTGGAGACCATTGTAGTGGCGCTTGTAGAGTTCTCGGCCTTGAAGTAAGTACTAAGATGCGAGACGCCTAAGAGCTCTTTGTTGCTTTTTTGTTGTACTAGAAGGGTATTCGCTAATTTCTAGGTAGTCCTTGATGTCTTTGTACCATGGCTCTTCTGGAACGAGGTTGGGCACCTCATTCGTTTCGTCTAAAGTGCAGACATATGCTGGTTCTTGTCTTCATTCAATGACTAAGGGCATTTAGGTCACTGAACTCAGAATTCACACCATTGATGCAAGCTTTGATAGTGCATCTGCATATTGAATGTCTTCGCGGCGTAGGTAGGTGTATTCGACTTCGTCTACCTGGGATGCAATGTTCTCAAGATAGGATTGATACGGAGCAAGGCTTTCACTTGCTTTCCAACTTTGTACTTCCATCATCCTGAAATCTGTTTAAATGATAAAGTGAGATACCATATACCGTAATTCTCTTAACGTTAAGTGCAACGGTAAGCTTGCTGACTAGAATACATGCCTTCGTACTCTGCCTGCATTGTTAGTGGACGTCAAAAGTCCGAGCTTAACGGAATTGGGGTGTGCTCCTCTTCGTGGTGAGGTTAGAAAGCACTGCCACCCACATCCTTTTTTGATTAATGCATCCATCGACTATAATACAAATGTCTTCCTCGTTCATCATAAGTTCCTCGTTCGGAAGTCAATGTTCCCGGGAAGGACTTCGTCTGGAGAGTCCTGCTAAGACTATATCGAAGACAATACTACTTTGATGGATTTTTTTGAGGCACGAACTTAAGGTAAATTGGCAGCAAACCATCCATCTTAATTTGCGTTCCCGTGTGACTAATCCGGCTTTTCAAAGAGTATTTTAAGAGGATCCCTTTGCATACGATGTGTAACGGTATAATGCCGAAGCTTTCGCGATGCCCGCTAAAGTCAAAGCATAGTTTCCTTCTAGGGCGAGTATCATTCCTCCTCGTATGGAAGGAACTTCCTGCTGAGGTAGTAGATTAGCACTTTCCATTGCGTCGATTTTGAGCGAGCATTTGCTTCAGCGGCTGCTCGTTGCTAGTAAGATAGAGCCTGTATGGGATGCCCAGGGCGAGCAGGGACTACACAAGAAAGGATTGATGAGATATTCCTGATCTTGTTAGAAAGCTTGTTGGAACTATCAGCCATTCCTTGGGTGCTTGCAGTCACACCTTTCTTTATGTTCTAAAGATGGGTTCACTAGACCAATGTGAGATTGATATGAACTGCTGATGTACTTGAGTCGCCCAAGAAAACCTCTCTCATTTTACATTTTTGCGGTGGCCCAAGGTACATGATTGCTAGC
>SNQN01000634.1:9633-62756 GCA_008642245.1 Bassia scoparia
GAGAATATATATTTCCAAAGAATTTGCAATTCTCACGTTCAACCAAACAACATACACTCCCTCCATCTTTCTTTATAATTCACTCTAGGAGTAATCAATTTGATTATAAATGAGACCAACTTTTGGAACAACATAACAAAAAGTACTCCATATAAAACTAGGGAAAATGATTTAGACACTCCCCAAATCATTTCCGCACTCCCATCCTTCTCACATGAATAATGAGTTTATTGATCACTCTTACTATGCACGCGATAAGGTATAGAGTGCTGAATTGTTTGAGAAGTGCCAACATCACTGCCCAAAATCACGATATTGCTACATCGTAACAAATAGAATAACTTTACAAGGTTGGAGGAGCTTAGGAAAACGATTTTTGTGATTGAAAAAACAAAACAACAKCAATCAATAATAGACACTTAGACACAAATCTTGGTCTGACACTAAACCAACAGAGATCTAACATCTATGTTCATTCTACATCTACCATCAACCACAATCATATATATGAATCATTCACCGCCATTTTTTAAAGCTAAAAATGAACATCTTACATTGGATGAAATCATTATAATGGAGAGAATAATTGCTGGTGCTTTCTGCATGAGAAAAATAACTGGTTGAAGAAGAGAGGAGGAAAGTTATGAATAATTTCCATAGCTCGTACACCTTTATAAATACACCAAACATTTCACCGCGAGACAAAAATTTTATCATCGTATAAATGTATAATACTTTTGTATGGTTCAATAGTTACACCCGACAACTTAATATTGGTTGAATCAACATGTTGTATGAAGGATCTAATGATTAACATGTCATACAAAAGTATCAATATTAAAATTAAATCATATCTTCGACTATATAATATAAATTCCGATCCCCTTGTTACTTTTTTATTCTTTGGATCTCAAAGTCAAGTCTGTGTTTGATCATCAAATTTATCATCAAAGATAGGCATGCGCCATATTTTATAGCTAAATGCAAACTGATGAGATATGATACCAAACAAGCAACCAGTCAAGGCTAGGAACAATTCAAACTAATTTGTATCATGCCCAATTGGTACGCTAAAGAAGGTAAACCATCTTATAATACTCCATATTTTCAATCTCTTTACCAARTGACCTTATTAAATCASGATGGCCTCACAAATTCGACAARCATACCAGTGTCATACTCATAACAAATTACAATATACTCCGTATAAATTTACCAGTCTATTACRAGTACCATCTACCGTACACACCTATCGTATTCTTCACTCCAATAAATAAATGTACCGTGTCGAACCCACCATTTGCCGGGTCGCTCCGACAGGCATCCTGGCTTATCAAACACCCTGTAGTCAGTTTTCCAAGTCCCNGAAGGTGGAGAATCTGAAGGGCAATATGAGAAGTTCACATGAAATGTGGACTTTGATTCCAGTAAAAGCGGACTTCGTTTAGCAATCCAGTTGAAAAAAACATAGGTAATTAAAGTTATTAGAAATTTGTGTTGTTTGGTTGACAAAACGATGGGAATCCGAAATCCATAGAACGTTCCGCTTCTCACGAATGGATGAATTTGAATACGCACGGAGAACTAAGTGAACGAAACCGTGATAATTTACGCTTCTAATAATTAGTCAAACACAATTTAGCCCTTTACAAAAAATCCAATTACACTAGAATATATATTTCCAAAGAATTTGCAATTCTCACGTTCAACCAAACAACATACACTCCCTCCATCTTTTTTGTAATTCACTCTAGGAGTAATCAATTTGATTATAAATGAGACCAACTATTGGAACAACATAACAAAAAGTACTTCATATAAAACTAGGGGAAATGATTTAGGCACTTCCGCACTCCCCAAATCATTTCCGCACTCCCATCCTTCTCACTTAAATAGTGAATTTATCGATCACTCTTACTATGCACGCGATAAGGTATAGAGTGCTGAAATGATTTGAGAAGTGCCAACATCACCGTCCAAAACCACAATATTGCTACATTGTAACAAATAGAATAACTTTACAAGGTTGGAGGAGCCTAGGAAAACGATTTTAGTGATTGAAAAAACAAAACAACAACAATCAATAATAGACACTTAGACAGAGAGATATTGGTCTGACACTAAACCAGCAGAGATCTAACATCTATGTTCATTCTACATCTACCATCAACCACAATCATATATATGAATCATTCACCACCATTTTTTAAAGCTAAAAATGAACATCTTACATTGGATGAAATCATTATAAATTTTAAATTTATAATGGAGAGAATAATTATATTGTTAGTGCTTCCTACACGATAAAAATAACTGGTTGAAGAAGAGAGGAGGAAAGTTATGAATAATTTCCGTAGCACATACACCTTTATAAATACATCAAACATTTCACCGTGAGTTAAAGATTATATCGTCGTACAAATGTATAACACTTTTGTATGGTTCAATGGTTACACCCAATAACTTAACATTGGTGGGATCAACACGATATACGAAGGATCAAATGATCAACATATCATACAAAAGTATTAAATATTAAAATTAAATCATACCACTATATAATATAAATTCCGATCCCCTTGCTACTTTTTTATTCTCTAGATCTTAAAGTAAAGTCCGTGTTTGATCATCAAAGATGCCATATTTTATAGCTAAATGCAAACTAATGAGATATGATACCAAACAAGCAACCAGTCAAGGCTAGGAACAATTCAAACTAATTTGTATGAATTGTATCATGCCCAATTGGTACGCTAAAGAAGGCAAACCATCTTATAATACTCCATATTTTCAATCTCTTTACCAAGTGACCTTATTAAATCACGATGGCCTCACAAATTCGACAAGCATACCAGTGTCATACTCATAACAAATTACAATATACTCTGTATTAATTTACCAGTCTATTACGAGTACCATCTACCGTACACACCTATCGTATTCTTCACTCCAGTAAATAAATGTACCGTGTCGAACCCACCATTTGCCGGGTCGCTCCGACAGGCATCCTGGCTTATCAAACACCCTGTAGTCAGTTTTCCAAGTCCCAACAAGAAACAAAAATGAGTAGATTGACAAGATTATAGGCAATTGTTATAGCCAACAACTAGCAGAAGCGCGTGGTTTCAGTTAAACAGAAATTCTTTTCCGAAAGCAAACATCACCTAAGCCAATTCCTCTTTTCTCCTGCTACTACTACATTACACGAGTTGGTACTTCCTCTTCTCTCYTTCTTTGCTTCATTTGATGTCTYCTATCATTAATAACTACACTTTCGTCTGTATTATAAAAATCTTCCACCAACTCCATTGAATTAGTCCAAGTCTTCTCTCTTTAGCCGTCAAATCAATCCCAATTTGTCCTACCAAAAAATACATACTGGGGTATCCAAGTTACAATCTTTCTGAGCTTCCTGTTCATTTGCTGCCAAGGTAAGGCTTCTTTAGTGATCACTGATTACATTGCTCAAATCACGTTATGCTTTCTGAGATTTATGTATAAACCATGTTATTCTGTTTTTCYGTGTGATACCCAGTTCATATGTTTCATTCTTGTATCAGAAAATTGCAGGTTTTTTCTTAATTGATCATTGTATTGTGTTGTAATATTTGACTAATTTGAGATTTGTGGAATTGGGTGTTTGSGCATGTTAGTGAAATTGGGGTATGGTCTTCRAGTCATTCTAGTTATGGTAAMGTTGYAATTGATGAATTAGTTGCTATTTTGGTAATAAATTGGCAAATTACCCAATTGGGTATTGAATTTATTGAAGTTTATGCTATTTGAGTGCTACATTTTTTTTGTGTGCTGTAAATTTTAATCAACTAATCAGCCTTGCTATGCGATTAGGGCTCATTCTTCACCTTTAAATWTAAGAGAGCATCAGGGAAATTATTGGGTCAATATAGCTCTACTGCATTCACTAGCATGGTGAGTTTCTTTAGATCAATGGTCTTTCTGAAGTTAACGAGAAAGAAATTCTTCAAGGAGACCTTTCTGGTGCAAAGGTATTGCCTTGGTTTAGTGATAGCTATCACCTAACATCACACATTATGCAGTTTTGGACTTGAGAAACTTCTAGGTTCTGATTTCTGAGTATAGTCATATAGGATTGAATTCTTGTAAATTAGGTTGTTGAATATAGCAATGTAAGGTAACAACCAGATTTACCGAATTACCGTAGTAAGGTGAGGCCATTAATGATTTTGTGTCTACTGTCTACAGACCCTTATGGATCAATTGTTTTATATTTAGACTGGGTGAAATTCAGTATTATTGTTTACCTGATCTAAGTCCATTTTGGAATTTCATGATTACCTTCCTCATTTTAATCAGAATAAATATGAGGCTGAATTAGATTGGAGGGTGAGTGGGAGACTGTCTAGCTAGGTTTTCAATGTTTGATTAGAGAATTCTGTTTGTCCCAGCTAAATTATAAGCTGCACTCCCCTCTGTTTCTCTTTCTTTTTTTTGTTCTACGTTATGCACACATACGAAGGTCAAAATAGCGAGAATTCAAGAAAAATGTTAAGAGATTTGAATAGGCCCCCACCGTGGGTGGGTTGGGAGTTGAGAGAAAATTTGTCAACAAAGGAGACGAGGTAAAGGAATCGGGACAACCCAGTCAGGAAAATGGTGCAAAGAATTATGGATGGAGGAAGTAATTATTAGGGCTTCTCTATAGAATTCTTTTTATCATACACTGCCAGCTCCTTGGTCCCTTCTTCAGTCATTCCTCTATTTTATGATCATTCTGTATTGGTATCTAATTGTCAATAAAAGTTGCCAGTTGCCATCTGGAAGCTGATACTTCTTAGAATTGTAGATGAAAGAGTTTCTCATTCAAAAGCCATTAAACATAAAGGAGAATGTTTTACATGTTATATTTGCTTCTCTTGTGAGTTGTGACTGGAAGCAAGCACGAGCTTCACACTTATAAGTTGCATGAAGTCTGGGTGCTTCTGGAGGAAGCCACTTTTTTGGCAGTTCAATGATATATGAATTGGTTGTCATGTTGGCATAAAAATGAAATTTGCTTCTGTATCTTAAAAAAGCATCACTGTTCGTTAAATCCTAAGTTTCTAGCCTGTTAGACTGTATCTCATTGTTACTTATTGCCTTGTAATGCAGTCAGTCTGAAAGAACTTTAAGATGCTTCTATTGACGAAACTATTGAAGACGTCAAAGCATGGATGCTACTAAGTTGGCCATCATATGTACCTGTGCTGGAGTTGTAATCGGCATATTAGTGTCATTAGTGGTGTATTTCAGTGTTAGATGGTACAAAAAGCGCTCAGATTTAGATATTCATGACAATCGCTTTATCCGCAAAAATGGCCATGCCCATGGCCAAGGCCTGGGCCTTGATTCTAGTGCCTCCGTCTCCGATTCTGTTGTTGTCCCTCTACCAGATCTCCCAGCCAAGAGCTTATGGTTGAACCATCATAACAAAGATCGAAATACTTCAGTTTCCGGCATACCAAATTACTTATACAAGTAAGTTTTTAGTGGCCTAAAATCTTGCACTATTATAATCTGATTACCGATTCTTCTAATTTTGTCTTTTAAGGAGGACGGTTTTCTTATTGGTTCTGTTGTCCTGTCTTGCATAGATTGTCGAAGGATGAATTTTATCCTTGATTTGAAAAGTTAGTAGTGTTTTTTACTTTCAAGCTCACCATGTGGTCACACTGTTAATAAGACAGTATATGAGCTAATGAAAATTATAATTGAATAATTGGCCTTGGACCCATGGTACCTATCTGTTTATAATTGTGTCAACACAATGCATCAGCAATTGGTTTATTGCCAATGGTCAACCTGCAATATCTTTTGCTTTAATTTTTTGCTGATGGGCAAGTGGACATAACAACGACAAGATAACGGAGCACAAGAGTTTAATAAAAATTCAACTGTCCTTGACAAACTATCTTGGGATCAATATGTTTAAAGTATTAAACACTTTGGTTGCAGAAGAGTAAAGGTAGCCTGAAATGTATTGCACTCTATACTTTTCAAGAAGTGTTTGTCATGATGCAATTATGCTAATGAACTTAATTCCATGGGGATATAGCCAAGTCACTTTGACTATTCCTTAACCATAATTTAAAGTATCTTATTGGTGTTTGATTATCTTTAGTGGTACTTCGTTCTTTGTCAAGATATATATCTTGACCTCAATGGTGGCCCAGCACAAACTGGCTTCTGGTTGTTATGGTAGGTGGTGTTATGGCTACATTGGGCAATTGTTTGTTTTTGACATCATAGATGATATAGCTCCAGAATCACAAAACTCTATACTATGATTCTTTCTGTGGATCAAAAATGCGAAGATTTTTCTAACAACTCAAGCCTATTATAATACCAGGGATATTCAGAAGGCCACTCAAAATTTCACAACTATATTGGGAGAGGGATCATTTGGCCCGGTATACAAGGCAGCAATGCCGGCAGGTGGAATAGTGGCAGTTAAAGTACTAGCTTCCAACTCTAGGCAGGGTGAAAAAGAGTTCCAGACTGAGGTAAGAATTTAATCCTTGACTTGGCTTGCACACTAGTGTTGCCTTTACTTCATTTGTGTGACCTGAGTCAGTGGCCCTCAGTGTCCAAAAAATAAGTGTGACTGTGTGAGTACTTGTTAATTTAGACCAAGTTACAAAACTTACTAGTGGCAAGGATCAGCCTTGTGAACGAACTAATAAAAATTTCATCTGCAAAATGCTACACAACGGAAACAAGCTTTTGTCCTAGTTCTTACCTTAAAAGTGTTCGATTGGTGGTGTTTTCGGTGGGGGTGTTGTTCGAAGGGGGTGGTGCTGGTGGTGGTTAGGTTGCTTTAGGGGTGGTTAGTTAACACCGTTAGTGTATTTCCGTTAAGAGGTAGTGATTCACAAAGTTAAGTAACTTCGTGTGTAGTAGCTTTTTTTAGTTCTTTTATATTATTAAAAAAATTAAAAAATTCGGGTAGTTGGCAATTTTTCCTTAAATTAATTACAGAAATTAACACTCATCCCAAAAATTGGAAGAATGACTTGAATATTAATCTAAAGTTATACAGGATTTCTCTTATGCCACATACTTTTTCCTTTTCTTTCCTGAAGTAAATTTGTTGATTGCTTGCATTTAAAAGTTTGGAAGAATTTGTCTTTTTGTGCAATACACCCTATCGTTGATTGCTGAAAAAAAAAATTCTGCAACTAAATTTACCTTTCTGCAGGTATCTCTGTTAGGTAGATTGCATCACCGAAATCTAGTGAATTTGGTGGGGTACTGTGTGGATAAAGGGCAGTGTATGTTAATTTATGAGTATATGAGCAATGGCAGTTTGGAAAAACTATTATACAGTTAGTACTGGTTCTCCCATATATACTTTTTTCAAGTCTTTACTCAAGGTTTATCATTTCAGCTAACATTATCCTGTATGTATTCAAAAAGATTAAAGGATTAGTTTGAACCAATGGCAGGTGAAGAAGATACATTGACTTGGGATGAGAGGCTTCAAATAGCTCTTGATATATCACATGGGATCGAGTATCTCCATGAGGGGGTATGTTACATGAATTCTACCAACTTTTATTTGGAACACTTTTAAGGTTCATGATCATGATTAATCTGCAACAGGCAGTTCCACCAGTTGTACATCGAGACTTGAAGAGTGCTAATATATTGCTAGACCACTCTATGAGAGCAAAGGTAAGTGAAAGCCTTCAAGTAACCTTTGTCTCAATTTGTTGTGTACATTACTGGTTGATTTCCATTGATCCGTCAACTTTTGAACAATATGATTTGTTATTGTTCAAACCATCAAAGATAATTAGCAGTGGGAAATTAGGAAGAATTGGAGAGTAAACGTGGTAATTTAAGAAGGAAAAAAAACTTAAAATGTGATAGTTTACAAAAACTAGAAAACGAAAGGTGGTAAAGTACAATTTTTCCTACTTGGTATTTGTAGGTATAATTTCTCCAATATAGTCACTCTTATAAAAGGTTTTTGTCTCTCTGAAGGATACTCTGTAAAGGTTTGTGCATATGTTTAGGTAGCTGATTTTGGGCTTTCTAAGGAAGAGGTTTTCGATGGGCGTAAATCAAGCCTGAAAGGTACTTATGGCTACATGGATCCTGCATACATCTCTACAAGCAAGTCCAGTTTAAAGAGTGACATCTACAGCTTAGGAGTTATCTTCTTTGAGCTTATAACAGCCATACATCCACAGCAGAACTTGATGGATTATGTCAATCTTGTGAGTCTGTTTCACCCTCAATTATGTTGGCTTTTCTATCGTTCCTATAATGTTTCCTTGTTGGGAATTAAAATAAAATTAAAGCAATATAAATAGTGGTGTATTTATATCTTATCCAGCAATATAACCCCAAAAGTCAGACTTTTTTTTTTTGGCCTGTTTTCCGTTTCATCATATTTTTTTTTGCATCTTCTTTGAAGGCGATGATGGACTCGGATGGAGGAGTTGATGAAATACTTGACAAGCGATTATTTGGAAAATGCAACCCTGAAGAAGTAAAAAATTTGGCTAAAATTGCTTTCAGATGTTTGCATAAGACACCGCGGAAGCGTCCTTGTAGTGGTGAAATCTCTCAGGCTGTAGTAAAGATAAAACAGAGAAGGACAACTAAAGGTGGAACAATGTCCTTTGCTGGAGATGATCTTTCCAGAATAATGAGTATAATTGAAGACCAACATGTGGAGTTGGGTAGAATTGTGAGCAGGAATGATAATTAACAATAGCATTTTGCTGCTGAAATGGTCCTAGATTTTGACCCCTTATTAGATGTTTATATACTAGTGTATAGACAAGGAAAGAATGAACACAGAGGAAAAAAAATCGATGGTTTATTGGATAACTGACCAAATTGGTTTTACTGATTTACATATGAAATTGTATATGTACAGTCGAAAAAGAAGTATCTAATGTGTAATGTCCATCTCCAGCTCCGTGTGTCGGCTGTTGAGTTCTCTGTGAGAAATCGAGTTATAAATAGAAACCCAGGTGCTTGTGAGATGAAACTTTCTCTATGATCTTGGAAGGGACATCAATAGTTAGAATCTTGATTATGCATGTTCTTGGAAGCAACATGCTTGATTAATGATTATGCATGTTTCATTCATACAAGAACTTTGTGCCAGGAGGTAGGAGCCCAGGACAAGTAATCAAATAATTATCTTTTAAAAAACAAGATGCTACAGAGTATACTAGGATATGCAGATCCCATTTCACATCGCCGCGGCAAATGAGTGTACTAGGATGTAGCCATCCCAAATTGCACTACTGAATCAACTTACTGAGTGTTGCTTCAAAACTATGAGTCTCAACCCTCAATGGTGGGTCTGCCTTTTGTAACTCTGGTTGCCCGAAAAGGACATACCGTTCTCATAATCTGTTCCTGTTGACGTTAAAGCCTTAAAGGTATAGTTTGTAATACCACTGATGTGTCAACAATACCGCGCCATTAACAACAATATTTGTGTCATTTTCTTACACCTTTGTTCATCTTATATTACTCGTAAAATTTACGTGTCAAAATAGAGACAATTAAAATTAAACTGCAAGTAATCTGCTAAGTCAAAGGTACATAATGCCGTATACACCAGCAAAAGAAACATCTGATGGAAAAGGCCATTAGCAAATGGCAGACTTGACAACAACTATCTCAAGCAAAGCGAGAAACACTATATACACTCACAAAGCCAAATCACCTGTTTACAGATGATATCAAAGCTGGAAAAAAAGAACTGAGATCTATAAACATGCCTCAAGTCCTTAAACTATAAGTCTTATTTCGGCCTCCATATTCTACAATCAACTTGCCTGTTCTATAATTCTGTAGTACAGCACAGTCAGCTTTTCAGAACTTACATGAAGTTCCAAGCCTCTGTGTAAGCCTTTGACCCACTGTCCCTGCTTTGTAAAACTCAAACGCCGGGTGTAAAAGCTTCTGAAAGTTCTCAAGAAACCCCAGCCATTCTTCTTCATTCATATCTGCCACAGTTACAAAACTTGAACTCAAAGGAGGTTGCTCATCTGCACTTACATTACCCGGAGAAGCACCAGAGATGCTGATTTTTTTATTAGTCATACCGCCACTTTCGAGTTTAGATAGACTATTCATACCAATGCCACCATTTTTCTGTCTAGAGTTTTTCTGAATGGACAATTTGTCTTCCAAACTCTGGCTTAAATCTCCATCAGAAACCTCATATTCTAAATCAAATTGAAACTCGTCATCATCTTGTGAACTTTTATTGTCCGTCATCTCACTTGATTGTAAGAGTGACTTGGCCTCAATGCATATGAGCTCTAGCTTACTCGGCTCCTCAGCATGACCTTGAAACTCCCTGCTCATCATCTCACCTATCTGAGCAAGACAAAGACCAAAAGATGCCGCTGTTTTAAGAAAAATTGTACAGAGGACCAAAACTCGAAGGCAAGCCTCATGGATCATAGGTAACTCCGACCGGAGCATTTCAGAATCATGAACTGGGTCGAGATTAGCAATATATTGAAGTTCATCTTCAGAAAAGGGGATTGATGCCTGAGGCCAGTGAATCCACTCAAAATAGGGGTCTTCCAGGCTTTCTGGAAGGCAAAGGCCATGATCAATAGGAACCAGGTCCACCTGATTGAACTTTCCAACCCCGTCATCACTGAACTTTCTGACCAGAAGGTTGCCAGCATGCCGATCGGTATTTAGTACACGAACATCTAAAATTCCTATACGATGCACAGCAGAAATGGGAAAACTAGAGGTCCCATGGTCACTAGCATCACAGTCATGAGGAATGAACTGTTGAAATGATGCTAGCTTGTTAATTTGCCCCCTTTGAAGATGACCATTGTTCCCATTAACATTTACCCCATCATTGTTAACATTGAAGATTGGATGAGTGACCTTTACTAGAGCAGTTAAAGGCACATTGGCAAAACCATCATAGTCAAGAAGGTAAGCTGCTACTTCTCTGAAACCTGTTTCCCCCACCCGAACTGACCGTTTAAATCCAGGTTGACCCAGAGCTTTTCCCACAAAACCTTTTGGATTGTTTGGAGCAAAAGGTTCCTCATCAGTTGGCTTAACAATTGCAACATTCTCACCCTTTATATTGCGAAATAAATATGCCCCACCAAGACCACCACGCACGGGGATAGGATCAATACCACTCTTCATAGCCTCCACAATGTCATCAACCATCAGCTTTGTCACAGTAAATTGACTTGAGCAACCAATGACTTCAATTGGACTGCTCTGATCTCTTTGATGAAGGTCCTTGGCAGAAGGAGATAGACATGGTGTTGATGAACTCCGATGCAGGCAATTTCTTGTAAGAAGAAGTGGTGAATGGTTTCTGACAGTGCTGAGGTCATTTTTTAAAACCGTATCTCCACATGTTAATGAAGTCTCTTCTGTTGGCACATTAAGAGAAAGCTGTAATTTTTTCTTTACAGTACGGGCATTCTCACTTCCATCCAACTCAATTCCCAGTACACAGCCAGTTTCAGTCTGCACAAAGACACGTCTTCTTATAGCTTGATTACCTTCAGTTGTTTTGTTGTTAAGGTATTCATTGCCAAGAGGTCCTTTTAAAGCTGTTGCAGCCATTTAATTCCCTACAACGCTCCCAAATTTAAGAGACGTGAAAGGAAGATATAAATGGGAAACTTACAGCCCCTGTGATGGCGGCAGCAGAGAGGTGTTCTCTGAAGCAGACACCAAGGTGCAGAACTGGAAGTGACTCGCCAAATGAGAGAATCAGGGTCTGAATGCACATAGTTAACATAACCTGGATCAACTTGCATCCATGATTATCAACGATAAAATGGATTCAGAGACAAGGCAATGGCTGAAGTACATTGCCAGATCCGGAGACTAGCTGAAAAAATAAAAAGACGAAAAAAATTCATGATCTCAAATGTTTAAACAACTACCAACACCCAACCTATTGCGGGCCAATAAAAAGATGAAAAATCGATAGCAACTTCGCAAGTATGGCAACATCGATTAAGTACTTTTTTTTAATCTTAAAAAAAAAACAAAAACAAAAACAACAACAATTAAATCGATAGCAGGAGACAACCCAACATTGATAATAATGCTTTACGAATAAGATGTCATGATCAAGCAAATATGGAGTAAAATGATGGCAACCACTTTCCTTTGGTCTGACATATTCTAACTAATAATTGTTGGTTATACATCGAAGCTTGCCCACAAAAATAAATATATATATATAAAAGAAATAACCAACTCTCCAATTTGGAAAACCAGTAAAACCCGAAGCCATGACATAATTAACCACAATCCAAGAAGGCATAAAAGGTTTAGCTAAAACACAAGGCATTGTTACCATGAAAGAAACAGCATCAGTCAACTAGGAACTGGCATAAGTCAAGCAGAAACAACCTCAACTTCCAAACAAAGGTTTGCTATCAGTTGACAAATAAGTCTTAGGTTCTAAACAATATACTCACCAACAAGGCAACAAACAAATGAAATCCCACAAGTGACAAAAAAGAATTAGTGGATTGCTATCACATTTCTCAACAAAAAACGGTATCCCTCCACAGGACCACAAGTCCACAACTCATGAAATACGAAAAATAAAACATTGGTGTTTGTTATGATAAATCCTTTAAAAACCATATAGCCTCAACATCTGAAATAGTTCTCACACAATGCACTGAATTCCTGCACTGACCCTCAGATAGGAAAATGCAAACTTTACTCAAATTACACAGCTCTTCACCAAGCACACCAGACACAGCTGCCTCTTCTCAATTCTTGCAATATCCAGCTTTGCAGATGATTCTCAAAATATAAGCCTAAACCCACTGTAAAATTTCACAACGAAAATAAGAAACTAAGCATTACATTACTCAATACTCACCCCCTATGCATTAAGTTTCACTTTTTAGACCTCTGTCCTTCAAATTATCTACCCCCTTCCTCTCTGAACGTTTACTTCTAAGAAACCACCACGTAAAATGTTTTGATAAAATACTCGTTAGCAAATAGCCAAATATGTTGTTATCCCTCATTCCTCTTTCTGAGATACCACTGACATAGAAGCACAGTCTTTAGTCGTAATTCGTAAACTAGAATCCATGACTTTCTATTTTACCACCTCTATACAGCAGGTCACAAAACCCAATTCATCATGAGACCAATGACTAATTGTTCTCATAACCATTTCAATCCTAAAATCACCAAACTTTTAGCTTGATATAGGTCTTATGCTAATCAATTTAGCACGAAAATTAATTGAAAGTCTCTATTGTAATTAACTATTTTAACTACATTGATTCCATTTTATTATTTCAAGTTTTAAATATGCCACACCTCAACCCAAGCCACAATGAGCACTAGTTGGGAAGTCAATGGTCCCCATCCTCATTCCCATGCCCACCTTGCATAACGGCCATAACCATCTCACATTCTCGCCCCAATACCCGTCTCCCATGATTATCTCCATTCCCCCTCATTCTCATTGCTTCTGCTTCAAAGGGAATAACAATGAATTTTCAACAGTCTAAAATTTGTTATTTTTATTAAGGATGGAAAACATTTTCATTTTGAAAGATTCTCCTCAATCTACTCATTAGTCTCTTATAATCCAAACTTTTACATCCAACCAAACGGAGCCGACAATCCAAGTTTCATCTCCCAACCCGATGGGTATAAAAGCCCACCCGTTCACTTGGGCAACCCACATAACACCCGGATCAGGCCCCACCATCCACCTTACACAGTTACACACCAAAGATCCATCTCGATCAAACAGACAAACACTTCACTGCCCCACATCAACTTTTCCATACAACAATAAATTTACAATTCTCAATCAACCAAAAAGAAATCCATTAAACAGTTTTAAAATCTTACTTCATAAAACAATCAAAATTCATATTCCTCCAATATAACTGCAGCTATGAATACCATAAAACCATGCAAAAATAAAGCATCACCATTGTATTACATAACCCAGTATAACAAAAACAAAGATTGCTAGAAGACTATGAACAACAAAAACAATAAATCAGAAAGGGGGAAAAAAACTTACTGTCGGAAAAGTGCCGTCCGCGAGAGAGAGGAGAGAGAAAGCAACGGACGGTGGAGATCGATCGTCGACTGGGGATCAACAGTCACGATGCTTCGATGTTCAAATGAAACGACCGAAATTCGTCACTCCTCCAGAAATCTCTCTCTTTCACACCATCACTCTCGACTCCACTCCACTCCACTCCCCCGCGAATCGAGACACTGATTTGGACGCCCCTTTTCAACTGGAAAAACATCAGGGGTAAAACAGTAATTTGATTTGGAGTGTTTTAAGCAAATAAAATAATAAAGACAAAGTATTAGGTACATCGGATGCACAATAAATTTATTGTGCATCAGATTATAGTGACCCTTTTGGTGAATATAGTAACTATTTTTATCAATATAATGACCCWTATTTTTTATCACTATATCGATGTAAAGTGAAATGAGTCACTATATTGAAATAAAGGGTCACTATATTGATATAAGAAGTCACTATATGCTTGATGCACAATAAATTTATTGTGCATCTGATGCATATAATACCTTCTGAATAATAAATTACTACGTGGGATTGAGAGATCGAGGACACGTGTAGTTGAGGACGTGAGTTGTGGGGTCAGCGAGTGACGTGGCATGAAGTTGTTTGATGAGGATTTGATAAAATTATGTTGTCTACTTTTGGAATGGAAGTCGCTGTTTTTCAGGTTTCCTGCTTTGCCCCTATTTTTTATGGGGTTCTAGGAATGTTCTAGAGAGATAGTATTAGTAACTTTTAAGCTTTAATAGCATCATTTTATATGGTGTGAGAATCTCAAAAAGTAAAGGATAACTTAGTTGGTTTGGTATCCCGATTCATAAATATTATCAAATCGATTATCATCTTCGTGTTTGTGATTGTGATTTTCTTTAAAAAAAAAAAAAACGAGTAAACGAAGTTAAAAAAGTTTCTATGTATGTATTTACGTGATTTCTTTGTTCGATATTGCTAACGGATGCTCCAGGGCGTTAGATAAGTTATAAATATATTTCCTAAAATGGCATTAAACTTGGAATGCATGTCGAATTCACAAGTCAATCGGTGTAATTAATGTTTATAATCATTTAATATTTCCACTTTTGGTTATCTTATCTAACGTCCCAGGGGCGCTTGTTAACTTTTGCCTTCTTCGTTATATACGAGAAATCAAAATTGCGAATTTCGTGTACGTGAATGACCGAGATTTCACTTCTTTGTTAGTAATACAATTGTTTCCTTGACTGGATTATAACATTTTTCCATGGACGGTAGAAAAGGAGTATCATGCATTTAGGAACGTCAATGAACTGATACATTTCAAACTACTCAGTCAAAGTTAACTCAAAAGGTTAATAAGAATTTCGAATCTCAATAGATAAACAAGTTAAGCTCGAAGAACTTTAAATTTAACTCGTTTAGTCTTATGAATGGCTCATTCATACTCGTTAATTAGTATTTTTGAAAGCTTGTTGATAAACTCGGTTTATGCAAAAAATAGTTTAATGTTGGTTACCTGCCTTGAACAATTTTAGTGTTAAACTTTGATTCTAATACTCAAAGTGATAAGATTTTACAAATTTTATTTTTATTTCAATTTTGATTGTTTGCCTATATTAGGTAAACAAACAATGCTTATGAATTGAAGCTCTTTTAATTTGCTAAAATGTTCATTTAAATATGAATGAGCTTTATATAAAGCTTGAACTTTAATATAGACGATCTAGAGTAAACTCGAGCTAATTTTGAACAATAAACATTTAAACGACAAAGTCAAGCTCCAACAAGGAATTTTAAAGTTCAATGGTACTTGAGCTTTACTAATTTCCTAAGCTTATCACAGACAAATTGATGGTCATCTCAATTTGTTGACATCTCTTGACCTTCCTCTGAGATCTTGTATTCGACAGGTGAGGAAAGGCTTAAAATCCTATATAGATAAAACATACAGAATTGGATGAGGAGAATAACTCAAATTACAATACATGTCATGAAGTTGTGATAAGGAGATTAACAATTTAACATTGACATGAGTGTGTATCCTCAATTCAATGATTTTTCCATAATAAAAAATGTCGTAGGTAACATTGTAAGGCTCAATTGGAAAACAGGAGTTCACCAGTAGATATTATCTTCTCTGTTACACCCTAGCGTGCAAAGATTGATTTGATTTGGTACGGGTTCGTCTCACCTAAAATGTCTCTGCTGAATTGAGGTATCAACTGACTTCATATAGAAGATTATGTACTTTTCAACTTCTAATGTGAAATGAAACACCTTCGTTCCTTGTTACTCACCGTTGGAAGGGAGATTGCATCCTCGAAAACACGATAGGATACCGAAATGGGCCCTTAACATTTCATTGGAGAACATGAACCAACTAGTAGATATTAGTGGACAATATCTATTAGTAGTCTCATATTCTCTAGTGGGGTGTTGCAAACATGTTGATATATGTTTATGTAGACCTCTTAGGAGCAAAATTTACCGCACAACTTGTCATTATCTCTAAATGCTTAAAGTAAATTGGATGTCTTTGTGAAGTTGTTTTGTTATGTTTTTTTGAGTTGTTGAAGATGAGAGCATGTTTAAGTTTGTGTTTATTTACATAATCCCTTCGTTACATTTTAAATGTAATATTTGATATATTTTGAAATAGGTAAAATAAGTGTTGTATTTAAAACGTAACAGATAGAGTATTTCTATTTCGTATCATAGTATATGTAAAATGTGTAGGGTTATATTTGTATGTACCCTTGTTAAGGACATGTCTAAATCATTACACGGTGCTCCGATAGTAGAAGAAAGAAGAGGATGAAATCAACACTAAGATATTACACAATTTATTGGCCTGCCTACAATAGGTCCAAAATACAATCTATCGATGAAAGGGTTCAAAGTCCTCTGGTCTCATTCTCTCGTGTAGGGGTGATCAAATGGCCGGATCGGACTTTTATATAAAAAAGTCTTACCCAAATTCATTCAAAAATAATAATTTGCGGATCAATGCGAGCTTTTACAGGATCGAATCAAGCTTTTGGACTAAATTGAATATTTTTAGTTGTCCAAGATAACCCTCACTTTTCGAGTGGGTTAAATCGGGTTGTCGAACCGGGCTAAAGTTAATCATCTATACTCTCATAACTTTATACGAAGAGTAAGTTGAAACTACTATAGAACTAGATGTTTCATTTTACATAAGAAGTTGAAGAGAACAAAACCTAATGATTGATATCTCAACTTTGTAAAGATTTTTGAGAAATTCTAAGCTATACACATACTTCGTATATGGTATAGTATTTTCTAGGATGTACCTATACTTTTGAGACTTTCTCAAATATACCTATGAACTACCTATTATTACTCAACTATACCCTCCTCTAGTTAAAAAACTAATCTTTGTTAAATTTTAAATGAGTTGTTGTTACGATTGGGTGGTGTGTGGGTGGGTTGTTGTTAAGGAATTGACTTTTTTGTTTTTTTTTTAATGTTTTTTTTGTTGTAAAAGTTAACTAAGGTTAACTATAAGAGTTGAGTTAAGGTACAATTGATTAATAATTGGTAGTTCATGGGTCTAGTTGAGAAAAGTCTCAAAAACATATGTACAATTTAGAAAACGCTATACCACATGTGTATAGTTTAGAATTTCCCAAATTTTTTTTACCGGATGAGGTAAATTCATACCATTATAAATGTTATAAACGTTTAAACACAAGATAACGCACCGGTCACATGTTGTAATTCTGGATTTATGAAAGGGAGGGAGTATATAAACAATGGTTCAATAGATAAACCGAAATTAGAGGTTTAAGGTCGACAAGAGTATTAAATTTCCACCTAATGTTTGCAGCTATGTGTGCCATTGGGGGAAAACTAGAAAAGTAGGTGAAACATTTTCAAACTAAGCCAAAGATTCTGCACTCAATTTATGACAAAAGCTACTCATCTGCATTTTATACTTCGATTTATCATCCCATAATCTTAATTTTTTATTTAAATTAAAATCTCTTTGGGGCTTTAATTAATGGAGGGTGAGGGATAACTTAGGACATGTTTATCTCAGAGACTCATTTTTATAATTCAGACTCTGTCACGTCAGCTTTTATTTATTTTTTAACAATTGAGACTCATACAAGTTTTAACACTTTATCTCGAGACTTCATTCCAGACTCACTTAAAATATCTTCAAATTTTTTTTAATCTATAAATTAAAAAGATAGGATTAAAATAGGAAGATAAAAAAACAAAATACTTAATATGTGGGAACCACATGAGGGTCTCAATGTGAGTTTCATTTTTAGAATCTCACTTTGAAACTCCCACTAGTCTTTAATCACAATATTGGAAGAGATTTACCCGAGACTCCCATTGAGACTCATTTTAAGAGCATGTTTATCCCAGACACTCACCCCCACAATTCAAACYCTGTCACGTCAGCTTTTATCTACTTTTTAACAATTCAGACTCATACAAGTTTTTACATTTTATCCCTGAGACTCTAATGAAGACTCACTCAAAAAGTAGAAAAAGGATAAAAAAAAAGATAAAAAAAAAAACTTAACTACATTTTCACAAACTCCCTTAGACACTCCCATTAATTATTAACTACATTATTGGGTGAGATTCAATTGAGACTCATTTAGAGACTCAATTGGAGACTTCCAATAAACATTCCCTAAGTGGTTAAAGTTTTCCATCGATTTCGATAAATCCTGAGATCGATTTTCATCTCCACCCTTGTGGCTCTCTTTAACACAAAAAAATATATATTTTTTTTCATTTGCTCTCAAATTTCGAGACATAAGTTTAAGTATGTTCTTTTCACCGTATTTTTATGTGACAAGCTAAACATCGACAGTAAAAAACCAAAAAACACCCATAAATGTATGTCTACTTCCTCCATTTCTAAATAAGTGTCTCACTTTGACAATTCTACTATTCACAGAGAGCACATTGATCAAGTTTTGCGCTTTACACTTAATGAAAAATATAGTCAAGTGAGATATCGCTAGATTCGTTTCGTTAAATACTATATTAATATCTAGTTTTTATAATTTTTCATTAATCATAATTATAGTTATTAACGGTTAAAGTTGTGTCTCGACAAACGTATTTTATGAAGCGAGGCACTTATTTAGAAACAGAGAAAGTATTTGAAATACCTTCACTTCTCTCAACCTTTTATCTCTCTTCCCTCACAAGTCACGACCCAACTATTAGTCAGCCACCTTAGCCACCACCTACACAGCTACACCGGTCGCACAACCCCAAACCCCCACCTCACAACTCATATTTATTTATGTAAATTTATTTGAAATTATTATATCTCTTACTATGCGGAAGAGAATCTTTCTATACGCATTGCTTTTTTTAACACTATTACGAAATGCTTCTTACCGTCTTAAATGAGTAGATTAATCACCAACAGAATTTTGCATAAATATTTCAACAGACATCATTTTTTCCAATTGAAGTTTTTTCATCCGTGATTTAGCCATTTAGAAACAAAAGACTCTTAAACCATTCAAGCTAATCGTAACTGGTTCATGTTTTAGAGTAGCGAGTAGCGAGTAGTGAGTCTAGTGACTAGTGGCTCAGTGGGTAGTGAGTAGTGACTCTAGTGAGGAACACCCAGGAAAGAGCAAGACTTGTGATCTCACGTGGCAGATCTTGTCACTCGATCACTCCTTTGACTCCCTTTCCTCAAACTCACCAACTCCTTTTTCTTTTCTTTTCTTTTTTAGGGCTCTGATAATATTAAACTAAACTTTTGAATTTTTGCACTCGATCTAAGCTTCTTGTACTTCTCTGCTACTCCCTCTTAGATTTTCTTTTGGAGAGAGAAAATTATTGCCAGAAAAATAAAAAAGCTGTTTTTTTTGCTCCTTTATTTTAATTTTATTTCGAAAAAACAGAGTAAGCTAAATTAATATTGGGCATTTTTTCACGCTATAATTTAAAAGTTTATTTCTTTTTTTCTACTTTCCCTCTTTAATAATGATATTATTATGATTTTTCAAAGTTTGAGAAACCCAACTCATTTCACAGATTAAGAGACGCTGTTGAATTATTTAAACCCTCAGTATTATACAATTGATATTTATTATTTTATTTTTAAAGAAAAATTGCTGTCTCTTTATATGTCTGCTACTCAAGTATGGTAAGATTTGTCTGAGATTTTGATGCAAACACAAGAAATCAAACAACCTTGAGTTGTGGGAGTGAAAGATTACATCTTTCCTTTTTTCTGGGGTGAAGTTGAATCATCAAATCATCAAATAATCAAATGATGGTGTTGAGGAACATGAAAATGAGATGGGTTGCAATGAAAGGAGAAGTGAAGAAAGGAAGAATGAAATGTGCTGGTTTTCTCATGATTATTTCTGTTACTGTTTTCTCTCTCTTCACTCTTCTGTTGCTCGCAAGATATACTGTCAAACAGCACACTAGTTTTGACAATGGAAGTTCTGATCTGCACCCTTTTTCTTCCTTCACAATCTTTGCTTGGCAACCCATCTTCAGAAGTTCAGATCTTCCCAGAAATGTAATGTCCTCTTTACTCTAATTCCCCCCATTCTTTATAATTTTGAGTTAATTTGCACTATTTCATTGTTTGAATCTGGTTTAGTTCAGTTCTGATTAGTTTTTGCTGAAAARTTTGCAWCTTTTGTTCAGTTGATTATGATTTTGATTTGGGTATATGCTAATTACTTTGATTATGGATTGATTTTGTAGGCTAATTAAGTTAATTTAAGTAACCTAAAGTTTGAACATGTCAAATTAATCATGAGTCATGAACAATTGAACCTTAAAGTGATCTCTTTTTGTATCTGGTATTTTGGGTTTTGCAACTTGCAAGCAGTTTCATTTTCATATTTGGTATATACTCATTTATTTAATTTAATTTTTTGCCAATATAATAGGCCCCCCTTACATAAATAATAATTGGACCTTTAGATGGTCCCTTTCTTGTAGATCATCCTTACAAAACTTAATTAATTGTAGTTTTGGCCTTAAAAAGTTTCAATCTTTCTAGCCAATGCTGCATCAATTTTGATTAAAATGAATCATCATCATAACTAAAAAAAGTATTACTGTATCATTTATCATTATTCATGATCATAAATGTTTAATTGCTTAATTGGCCTTCTTTTTTGGGTGTTAAAGCAGAGTCCTCTGTATAAAAGGCTATGGGGCCCAGTTAGGGAGTTGAGTTCTCTGAATCCACATGCAAATCCTCAAGGACCCTATGCTGGTGAGTGTTATCTCACTACCTTTTTATAACTTTGCTTACTGAATTTGTGGTTTATGTTCTTCATTTAGTATTTGGTCCTTGAAAAATCAGAAGAGTTAGGTGCCTTCTTTAATTACAGATTTAGCTATTACTAGACATTATCTTGTGGTTTGGTCAGAATGTTTTTTTGTGATAGATATTGGGTTAGAAATTAGGTTGAAGTGTAGAACCTTAGAAGTGATGCATTGTTTTCGCGTGTGTCATCAACCCGAAATATACAAGTGAATACTCAAGTTATTCCGAATTACTCTGTATATGTGATGTCCTTCAACATAATAGGACATTACCTTAATTAATTGGCTATGTGCCTATGTCCTTCAACATAATAGGACATTAGCGTAATTAATTTCTGTTACAAGTTTATTTCCGGTGATATCCTATTTTGTTGAAAGACATAACTGTTATATGAAATGAAGATTTTATGGTAGTCATATTTTAAATGACAACCATAAAATTTTCGAAGAATTACTCAATATAGATTGCATGAGATGGGATAGATTGATCAGAGATATAACAAACCACTATTGTTGTAATTTATACTGATGATTAAAACGGACTAATCCATTTGTTATTGTATCTAATGGCTCATTAGTCATCACCCTAATTGACCGAACCACCACCTATTTCCTAAGTCCTAACATCTTGAATGGCTGCTGAATGAAGCTTTCTAAAAGCATAACAAAGCACTGTGTTCAAGAATAAAGCTCTTGCCAATGACCTCAATATATTCGAGTGCCTTCATAAATTCATAAATTCGTTGCTTATCAATTGGGATGGAAATCAACATTTTATAACCTTTATTGCAAAGTTTCCAGTTACTAGTGAAATCACAACTCAGATTTCAAGCTACTCTTTGTAGCTAGTTAGTGCCCCTATGGTTAGCTACTAGCCAACTATTCAAAGAGCCTCACTTCCCAAATTTATCTTCCTATGGGCAGATTATTTTCTTAAGCAAATTAGCATTCGTGCAACTGCAAGGTAATTGTAAATTGCATATTTAATGTCCAATGGTCAAGCTAGTAGCTGTGGACTTTAAAAAGTGCAGGAAGTTCCTAGCTACAACCAATGGCGATGCCTTTATGGTCAACTTAACTTAAAGTTTAGAGTGAGGGATAGCTAAGTTGGTTAGAGCTCCCCTTTCGGTTCCAAAAGATTCTGAGATTGATTCTCATCTCTGCACTTGTGGTTCTTTAAGCACCCAAAAAAACTCAACCAAAAGTTTATATTTATGGTTCAAGCCGAGGATTAGTTTTTATATTCCCCAACACCCACCCACATAAATGAGACTATGAGAGCCTGGATTTCCACTTTGGAAAGGATTGAGTGGATGAAATTCGGATTTGTTATCTTGTCATACTAGCTTTGTTATCACGTCAAAAGACCAACTCATCCAAAAGATTAAGCTATATATATAATATATATATATTATATATTATATATATATATATATATATATATAATATATATATATATATATATATATATATATATATATTTAAAATGTTTTATCACTTAACTTTGGAATACCTCCTTGTTAGATTTACATATAATACATCCGAAGTGGCCTTTTGATAATGAAACCCCTTTCCATGGAAACAAAATAAAATTCAATACTAAGTGTTGGCCTGGCTTAGAGAACCATTTGTTCGATCAATAGATAACTGAACTAATTGTGGGAACCGGTTGGAAATGCTCTAGATTGTTCTTTCAATATTTAGATTTGAATTTCACTTGCCTAATGACCATCAATATACACTCCATAATTTGCTTAAATCTTCACTTGGTAGTATGGCATCTTGAGTTTCTACTGTCTTCCTAACTTGTTACAGCTCCCAGCTTGCAATCAACGGGCTTTCTTTTCATAAGGATACGAGGAGGTTTTCATGAGATCCGGAATGCGGTAGCCTGCTTATTCTATTTCACCTCATGAAATTGATAATTATCTAACCTTTTCATTATATGTTATTTATGTGATCATAGTATATTATTTGCAGATCTCTGATGCAGTGGTAGTAGCACGGCTCCTTAATGCTACCCTCGTGATCCCTGAGATCCTATCAACCACCAGTAGCAAGGGAATCAGGTGGATTATAGGATTTTTTTTTTCTTGCCCATCTTCCATCATAGTTATATACCTTTTTTTTTTAATAATTTTTTTTTACAATGAAAATAATCCATCTCTAACTATTTCCAGTGCTGTCAAATCTGCAGTTCGGAGTTTAAAAGTTTTGCTTATTTGTACAATGAAGATCAGTTTATGGGTGCATTAGCCAAAGACATCAACATCATTAGAACTCTCCCAAAAAATCTCAAGGAGGCTAGAAGGAAAAAGACGGTCCCTTTATATAGGGTTCCGAGTTCAGCATCTCCTTATTTCTATTTACATCAAGTTTTGCCAATGTTGAAGAAGCATTCAGTTGTTGAACTGGTTGTCTCAGACGGTGGATGTTTGCAGGTACATACTGATTTTGCTTCTTACTAGAAACTTTTTTCTACCAAAAATTTCCTTGCATGCAGTTTGGGATGCCTTTCTGTTCAGTAAAAACCGTATATGCTTTAGCATATATACTCGAGTTCAGATACACAAGTTTTTAGTTCAATTCTATCCTGTCCTCACATTTGTTTTGTTGATCGACTTTGCAATTCAAAAAGTTATTGCTATTGAATTGAGGATTTCACATATGTTTCCAAGTCATTTATCGTTGTCTTTCTGCATCTGATGCAGTCAAACCTCCCCCCTGCTCTTGAAGAGTATCAGAGATTGAGGTGTAGGGTTGCTTTTCATGCCCTTCAGTTTCGTCACGAGGTTCAACAGCTTGCCACTAAGATCCTGAGAAGGTTCAAGTCCTTGTCTTTGTTCTTATCAATATTATTTGTTTTCTTGAAGAAAGAAACTAACTTTTATTTATCGTTTCTTGTCAGATTACGATCACCCGGAAGGCCATTTATTGCATATGATCCAGGGATGACCAGAGAAGCTTTGGCATATTATGGTTGTGCAGAGCTTTTCCAGGTACTGATTCTTGAGGTGATTGGTTAAGGCTTAATAGTCACTTAAACTTAGAGAAGCAAGTTGATTGATTTCAAGGTTTTCTAAACTATTAAAGGATGTACACACTGAGCTCATTCAACACAAAAGGTCATGGATGTTGAAACGAGGAGTTGTGAAAGGAAAACTTTCTGTGGATTCAGCTCAGCAAAGGCGCAATGGTTCTTGCCCTCTCATGCCGGAAGAGGTAAGAAGTTTGGAAGGTTTTTGCGGTTGGCATCCTTATAATATAAATCAACAAGTGCACCTCATCAATAAAATCTTAAGCAGTTTTTTATTACCTCCTTCCTCCCAAGTAATATGCTTCACTCTTTCGTAGCTGACACTGTCCTGGAAGTGTGTGTGTGTGTGTGTGTGTGTGTGTGTGTGTGTGTGTGTGTGTGTGTGTACTCTTTCATGACTGTCATGGAAGCCAGTGATGACAGATTATAATCATTAATCAGGTCCAAGTGTACTCCCTTTGGCTCATTGTACTCTTCAAACTAAGATTTTGCATCGTGATTAAAAATTGTTGCGGAATGTAAAATGAACAGATAATGGCAGATGGAGATAAAAGGATGTTAGAAGGGTATTGGATTGGAGATGTAATAGAGAAAAGTAAAGTGGAAGCATTACATTGTTAAGCATTGATATTAACTTCATGGAAGTAGTGCATAATTTGTTTTGCTACTTTTTAATTTGGTGCATGTTGTTATATGATCGAGCTGATATTAGTTTGAATTTCTTCAGATGTCACTTAGTTGATGAATTACTTCGTACATTGTTCACTGACATTTCGCAAACTATACTCAGATAATCATGGTTAATGGGAGGAAGTAGCTGTGTTTGAGAGACATTTAAGTGAAAAGATATAACTACACTGTATGCAAGAAGTTTTGTTTTTTCCTAAACCACATAAATCCTTTTCAATGTCTGCGAAGTAAATGCCTGCCACTATTTCCTTACTTTTTTCACTTTGTGTTTCTACAGGTTGGTCTCATTCTCCGCGCATACGGTTATCGGTCAGACTCAGTTATATACATCTCAGGTGGAGAAGTATTTGGTGGCCAGAGATTACTAATTCCTCTGCATGCAATGTTTGATAATGTTGTTGATAGGACTTCCCTCAGCACACCCTATGAGCTGACAAGGCTATACGGTCGTGAGGCAAGCTTTGTGGAACCCCCACCAAGGGTACCTCCTTCAGTAGTCGAAGAAAGGAAATACGAATCGTGGAAGAAGGCGGGCCCACGGCCCCGTCCACTACCACCTCCTCCTCCGCGGGCTAAGTATCCTTATAACATTGAAGGGTGGTGGGGTTGGGTAGCAGAGAGCGACAATGAGCCTGAAAGTACTGTGATGGAGCTCAGAACAAATGCTCACAAATTGCTTTGGGAAGCTATTGATTACATTGTTTGTGTTGAAGCTGATGTTTTTATACCTGGGTTTGATCGTGATGGTAAAGGACACCCAAATTTTGCCAGCTTGGTAATGGGGCACCGGCTGTACCAGTCTGCTTCTTCTGTGACTTATAGGCCGGACAGGTAAACTTCTCCTTTCGTGTTTACGTGCATATGAATTTGCATTTGTTATAAAGTTTTTCCTGGTGCTTTCCTCAGACACTGCACAGTTCATAAAATATGCTATTAATGGAGAAAATAAAATATCACTATATACTTAGTAATATTTTTGATCCCCGCACTTGACAGACTTTGCAAGATGTTTCTTAACTTCGCCAGCTTAGTGAAGTACAAAGTAGTGGGAACTGGGAAATATCTTCGCTGACCCTCTACTCCTCTTCTAATATGATCCTCTCTTTTCTAACATTGACACATTTTTTATTTATTTTATGTTTGGTGAGCTGAAGAGTTGCTAGTGATATAAGTTAAAACGCACACACCTTAATATCCATACCAGATGAATGCTGAATTTATTTTTCCTACTGTAATCTTGATGTGCTTGGCTACCTGAATCAACCTGCATCTGAAGTTCTGAACTACTTTGTTTTATTTGTTATGCTGCAGACAAGAAGTTTCCAGATTCATCGATGATCTCCATGAGAGCATGCACCCGGCTAATCGAACATGGGTTTCATCAATTCGCAAGCATTTAAGAAAATCGCTGTTTGATGGTCCCATGGAAGCATCCAATACTTCAAAACCACTCTCTTTCCTCTCTCATCCCGTACCCGAGTGCTCTTGCTCAAGGGGCAAAAAGAGTCCCTCAACCAACTTCAACCCACAAGCTGCCTTCAAGGTTCAGCGCAGTTGTCCCACTTGGATGGGGATCAGTGTAAAGTCGAGGCAAAAGGAGAAAGAAACCGACGATGAAGTCTACACAGATGATGGGTTCATATCAACACTTTTTCCCGGACGTGGTACTGAAAATCAGGGAGCGAGTAGTGGGGGAAATGGGGGAAATGCCAATCGAGATGAGACACATTTGGAGGACCAAGAAGAACTTGAAGGTGGGGAAAGATGACACTTATCTTACCTAGATCAAGATAATGTACATATAGAAAAAGATCAGATGGTTGGAAATCATTGGCACTATTGCTTCAACTGGCTATTTTTAGGCCGATTGCTTAAGTAAGATAATTCCCAGTAAGAAGCATTCGGCCAATCGGCTGTGTTTAGAATAGATCAGAAACATAAGAGAGAAATTTGTAATGTAAATCAAAACATTTACGAATTTTGTGCCGTGTAGCAAATTCTTGATTAATAGCGTTAATTTATATCGTGCATGATAGAAGGAAACCTTATGAGATTTTGAATATATAATGTTTATGAATAGATGTTACACATTTTTGTAGAATGTTCGTATTGTAAATTTGTAACCATATGTTAGATGTTGGAGTGGCATACAATTTCAAGCAGATTGGCGCACTGAAAGTATTTGCCTTCAGTTGGCGCATCAAATCTAGTGCTGATTTCACAACTATTTGTTTAACTTAGAATGTAGGTGCAACATTGTTTTGGTGTTTAGAGAACCACAATTGAGGGGATGAGACTCGATTGTTTGTTCTCTTAGAATCGGAAGGAAATACCCTACCCAATTGAGCTATTCTTTACTCTCAGTGTAGGTACAGTATATACTTCTGCTATTATAATCATGCTGCTATCACCTGTTACTGCACAAAAGAGTGACAGACAACTAAACCAAGTTATATGTCACAACATTCCTCTAATATCAGTACAAATCGGAAAAAAAACAACATTGCAGTTTTTAATTTTTATAGGTGGACAAAATGAGACCGAGTAAAAAGTGTCGGGATCAACATTTATAAATTGGTGTCAAAATTTTATAAATGATTCCCCTATTACCAATAATGAAATCAGACGAAATTTTAGAGTAAAACGAGATGGTATGAGTTGGTTTATAGAGCTAACACACATAACGACATTGATGTTCGATCGTCATCAGAACTTGTGTTTATGGACTCCATAATTGGTATTTGATGCTAAAATTTGACGTGATGTCATCATATATTTGCCTAGGCATAATTTTCGAGGGAAATGAGACGGAGTTCGAAATAACATTGTTTTGAGGTCAAAATTATGAAAAAAAAGAAGATTATAATCCATGAAAAATATAATTCTGGACAATTTTTTGAAAAATTGCCAAAAAATTACATTGAGTTCCAATGGTCACCACGCAAAATTTATGACAAAAAAGATAATTCTAAAGGTGGTTTCCACAAGCGAAAATTGTACCATGGGTTCTCATGGACATATGATGAACCCACAAAAAATTAGGGGCCAAAGGAGTCCATATGGGGTACGTTTTAGGTTGCTATCGCTCAAACTACGAAGCAATACTGAAGCATCTAAACGCTCGTTGTAGGCACAACACTCGTCGATTGGGGTAAACTTGGCGAGAGATCGTCCCCCATTACCCTTAAGACGTGGGAGAAATTTTGGGCAAGACCAAGCTGATCGTCGAAACGACAATGTTAGGGGTCAAAAACGTAAATTACTACACATCATAAAAATTAGTTATCTGGACCAATTTTTATCGAAAGAGTCGAAAAGCATACGATTAGTTCCCATAACCATATAACAACGCCTTGCTCGATATCTCAAAACCCCATCGACAAATGATCCCAAACTTAAATTGATGGGAGGTCCACGAGTCATGTGATTGACATATTTGACACATTGACCTGCTCCACGACCTTAATCACCTAACATAGTCATTTAGATTGAAAATTAGAGGACACCTAATTAAGAAAAGTCAAAAAGTCAATTAGTGTGTAAACTTCAGTAAGTGCATGTATATGATTAACTACTTTTCTCCAAAATATGCATATAATTCACTATTTAGTAGTCAATTTATAAGACAAGGGGTCCCATTTTAAGCTTATTCCTCAAGTCAGAACTTCTATTTAAGGACATTTCGCGAGGTACACATTGCTCATAACAAAATCCATGCAAAACTTTTGTTGTTTCTACACAAAAATATGTTGAAGGTTGTCATAAGAAGTAGTTGGTACATGATGTTTTTGTTCAAATCATTATGTGCATGTTTGGGTGCTCCCTCTCCCGGAGAAGACCGACCGACAACCACGCTCACCACCAGGCCAGATCGAGTGCAGTTGGTTGCTGCTGCTAGGCACTTCTCCTCGGTACACAAAATCCGATTCGGTCCTTAGAATCTATTAAAAGAAGGAAGACATTAGGTTATCCAAAATTGAAAATTCTCTTTTTTTTCTCATGCACTACGTATATAACTATATACATAGTATATCTCTTTTTGATATATCGGTTAAAAACTTTTAAACATTTGAGTACTTAGAATTGGAAGGATGAAAGAAAATTACTACCTTGTTCAATAATATTCTTTGATGGATTATTATCCATTTCAAGATTGAACCAAACAGATTTAGATTAGTATGGGGTTCTGAATTCATACTACTCCGTACTCTCGTATGGATATTCATATCATTTCAATTTAATTAAATGAACCAAACATATCGTAAGAGTAATTAGAGTCGTTTATAATTCATGTAAGTCAGCATCATTTTCGAGGTATCCTCCATACCACCAATGACTCACACTAAAGTAACACGAGTAGTGTATAGTCTACTAATTATTGCACTAAAGTTACTTTAATTTCCATGATATGGGAAATCAAACAAAGACTGCTAGCGATGTAGTACTGTAGATATGTGGTAGCAGTGTACCATGAATAAAGCAAAAGGAAGTTATTGCATACATACCTAAAGAGTGAGATTCCAAAAAGACTCAATTATGATCATCGTGAAAGATTGAAAAGATGGATTATACTTTGCATAAGAATATGGACTTTCTATTATGGATAAGATAATTGTCGTTTTACAACGAAATTAGAATATGGATTTTCTCTTATGGATAAGATAAGTGTCGTTTCACAACGAAACTTTACTCATCAGGTCAATCCTATTTAACTTTGTAGCGTCATTAATGGTTTTTGGAAACCAAAGGAGGGAAAAAAAGGGGATCTTATTAAAACTCAAACACGTGAACTTAAAATTGAGGTAGGATTCCTACTAACTATGCAGTCGTTCCAAAACTTCCTGAAAATTGAAATGCATTGCATTATTTTTACCTTAAAAAATCCCACCTAACAAAAATACAGGTGAAGCGTAATAAAAACACTCTTGGTTTGTAAGAAACTAAGAATAGTACACACTTTAAACATCCAATATACTCGAATTGTATATGAATTACACAAATAATTACTTGTATACAACAATGAATCTGTGAGTCGTCTATGATTAACAAAGTGTCATATAGATCGAGTGAATTTTTCTTGTTTGAAAAGTAATAACTTCTCACAAGTATGTAGAAAAATCAAAAGTGATGTGAACATTTTTTGAATTGTTTGAGAAGATAAAACATAGAAATTTCCTACTCCAGTTGTTATGCGCTAAGAAAATACTTCCATTGAAAGATCAATTATTTAGTGACATAAAAATGTCTCTTTTTACAAAGAATACTTGGTATAGTGGTAAGGTCTATAAATTCTATATTTTAAAATCTTAAAATTTCGAGATAAAATTCTACCTGTAACACTTTTATAGTCAGTGTGGATTTTTCGTACCATTCTCCCTTCTCCTAGGGTGCTTTGTGTGCAAAATCGATCTTAATTAAGGAAATTTTATCAAATCTAGTTTTACCTTTGATTTAAAACTTTGAAGAGTGAAACAATCAGTATACTTGTTAACTTGTACATTACATTATACGAAGTACATCAATTGATGGATAAAAAATTTGTCATCTTTATTATGATTTTTAGTCCATTTTAATTGGTTATATCTTAGGATCAAATAAATCTCTCTAAAATAATTAAAACATATGATTAATCATGAGCTAGTGCAATGATGAATGATGATCGATAATACATACCAAACTTCATATATATGGTGATGTCCAGTAAAACAACTTGAGATTGATGCCAATATATTTGTGATCTTAAAAACATCATGTCCTCAAACTTTTTTGTCTATATTCCCATTCCTTTGCCATGTGATGCAAATATGTAATCTTCAATCTTCAACATGTGCTTTGTATCCAATCTCAAATCATTCATACCCCAATCTATGATGTTCCATGATTATGAGTGTCCATCCAAGGAGCTTTAATTAGCTGACTAATATCGGGTAATTCGCATGAATTAACGTAAAAATTTGACTTTTTTACACGAATTGTTTCATTATTATATGGTTCATAACCATGACTCCCGACTCTTAATACGTGTCTTAAAAATATATATCTGACAAAAATGAAAAAGATCGAATTGCACTTTGTTTATTAACAATTATAAAAACAAAAGAGATAAACAACACTAATAATTTGAACTATATACGAAGTATTATTTTTCCCATCAAAAGAGAGTTATAATTACTAGTTTCTTCAATATATATACATTACAAATTTACAAATACTCTGATATTGACCAACTAATAAACCTCTATGTGACTATAACACCCATCTTGTTATYCATATATGAGYACACCTCACCCAGAGTAACGAGATCGAGACTCAATATCATAGATTAAATCTCATTTACWTTGTCACATTTTCCAAATATTGTATAATGTTGGTGACCATAGTTTTTTTTTGTGCGAACGRATCACAAAACATTTTTTATCAGTGGTGAGGGATTGATCATAATTTTAGATGAACCTAAATTTCATAGAAATTAAGTTGGTATGACATACACATATGACTATTATTTAAATGACATATAATTGACATGATTTTTCTTCAATTTGGACATTTCTTTTGCCATTGAGCCCAGCCCATGACACTACAACAAGGCTGCCCAACAATTAAAGGAAAAATGGTCATTAAAACCCAATAAATAAATAAATAAATAAATAAATAAAAATAAAAAAGATTTATTTAAGTATTAGAAAATGAATTTTGTAATTAAACAAATAATTTTTCTCACCAACGCGCACTTTAGCAGATTTGTACTCGCTAGTTTCTAGGGCACCAATTTCATCTCACCCGCCATTATTGCATTTTTTCAAGCTTTCTCTCTCTACACTCTTTCTCTCTCTCTCTCTTAAAAACATGGTGAGAACTGTACGGTCTCATTACCAGCCTCACGAGGACGAGGAAGACGATGCCGAGGATGTTGCTGCTGGCACTGACACCTCCTCTCATCGAGGTTTTGCCTTTTTTCTATCTCTTCCAGATGTAATTCTCGTTAATTAGGGTTTTTGATTTGCGTAATTTGGAATCGATGAATTGAATTTAATTGATGAAATGTTGTTGAAGCAGAAGGCAAAAGTGCGGAGCAGAAACCTAATAATTATAGGTCGAAGCATTCTGAGACTGAACAGCGTCGTAGGAGTAAAATCAATGAAAGGTATTTTGTTATCTGATTTTGTTTGGATGATTTATTGGATGGAATTGCTCAATTATGGATTTTTTTTTTTCCTGTTAGTGTTGTTGATTTGCTTTGGATGTTTGTGGGATTTTCAGAATTATGGATAATTTAGGAGTGTTGAGTGAGCCTTTTAGATATCATGGTGTTGTTCAAATTGCTTCTGTTCTTGATTGAATTTCCTATTGAATATGATTTATGAAGCAAGTGCAGTGTGATTAAAAAAATTGAAAATTTGGGTTAATTGATTGGGCTTTTGGGTTTTCATTGTGTTTGGGATTGTGGAATACTGATAATCTTGTGCCTTTTATACCAGTGCATTGCTGCTGCATCTTAGAAGAAAATCATTGTTATTTTGAAACATAATGTGAGGCAAGTAACATGATTTTTAATTCAAAGCGACTGAAATGTTGTAGCCGAAGCCTATTGTAATGTGTACTATTACTTGAAGTACTCCGTGACTGTGTTACTAGACTTACTACAAATGAAAGTGTTGTCAAATGCTATTCATATGCTTCCTGAGCTCCCTTTCTTTTCAAAATGATAATCATGTTATTCTATTGCTGTTTAAGTGAGGAATTGGCCCAATATGTTGAATGTCACTTGGATAGTTGGATCGATAGGAACGGTGTGTATCACCAGCTTGTTATTTAGTACAGTAGAATGCTTCAAGATCAAGTGTAGAACTATCTCTTTCATCACAAACACACACTCTCTCTTTGTCTCACACACACACACACACACACACACACAAGCCCGCACAAACAAAGAGGGAGACTTCAAGCGAACCTTTGTATTTTGACACATGCTAATCTATCTACAGGTTCCAAATATTGAGAAATCTGATACCTCCAAATGATCAAAAGAGGGATAAAGCCTCACTCTTGTTAGAGGTGATAATTTATTAGTACATGCTTTTTCCTTTATATCGTTAATTAATTTGTTTTTCTTTTGCCCTTTTGGTTTCATGAGACAAATTAATATGGTGACAAATTTTGCAAAATTCGCAGGTAATAGAGTACATTCAATTTCTACAAGAGAAGGTACAAGTGTATGAAGTACCATATCAACAACAAATTTGGTCTCAAGAGCCCACAAAGTTAACCCCGTGGGTAAGAAGCATTTTCACCTATCCTTGTTGAGTTTTAACATCTGAACCTACTTTTGATAAGGATATGCTCATTGCTTTGATGTTTTTCCAAACTCTTACAATGATGCCCTCTAAAAAGAGAAAATGAAATTATGTCCAATTTTGAAATATGGTATTGGTTAGGGTAAGGTTAAGAGATGCTTAAAATGTTTTGACAATTCCATAATCCATGTTTGTTTAATTTCACTCGAGAACAAGGATATTTTGTGGTTTTCATGTATGTTACAATATTTTAGCACATGATGATTAATAGTCCTGGTTCTTAATATAAAATATTTGTGAGGATGTGTGAGTGCATTAGCGTACCTCATCTTGTATCTTTATAAACATGTCAATAATTGAAGGCATGTCATGATAATTTAGTGAATGGAAAAATTAACATCTAAAACAAGAATAGAGTTCAGTGGTGTATTGCTAATAGTGCACTTAGTATTAACTTTGCTAAACTATCTAGTCTAGGTTATTGTGAGCAAGCTCAGTGCTTGTTAGGGGATTTGGATTTGGAACTCTGGTCTGTATAACTATCTTACTTAAGCCCTAGCCAAGGCTAGGCACACTTTTATTTATCTATGCCCCATTGACTCGAAAAAAAAAAACAAGAATAGAAAGTGAAAGGATTGCTGGAATGGAGTTCAGAAATAGCAGGGCACTGAGTGTGATATATTTTGAATGAAGGGACACCAAAATTAAATTAGCAAAAGCAGAGAACATCAAAATGAAACTTTCAATACCTACTTAGGCTACTTGGCCACATTAAATCCTTATTGAGGCTAGATGCTTTTAAACTGAGGTTGTAGGCTTGTAGCAAAGTACATCATTACCTTTGTTGGCCCTGCTAAAGGATATAATGATATATGTCAGAACCAGGACGCCTCAAGATAAATCTGCCTGTCCAAGAGACATGTTGGATGGTGATTCATGGACATAATATATGAAAACGTAGCCAACTCATTCTGACCAATGTAATTGGACATTTTTTAAAGGAAAAATGRCTTGAACCCAGCATYGCYCTATATTCTAGCAGTTATGTGAATCTCCAAGGTTTTTTTGGTTAATTYGCAATTTTTAATTGTTACAATCTTTTCTTGTTCCGACATTTGGGCTGAAAATGGCCTGGCTTGTGGCCTTCTCTTTTGTGTCATGCTAGAGAGATTCARCCAAAATGGGTAAGTGGCCTTTACAGTGCGTTTGGTTACAGGAAATGGAAATAAAGTATGGGAAAAGAAAGGTTGGGGGTCAATATCTCTTGTTTGGGAAAAAGTTTGGGGAAGCAAGGGGAGGGAGAGGGAGGGTTCCATTAAGCTAAAGATGAAATATTATAAATGATAATCTGAAATTATGCACACACTAAGATAGTTATCAAGCTTTTAAGAGGCTTGATTCTCTCCCTATTAGTGACTTGAGGTCACAACTCTCCAAGGGTTTTCACCCAAAACATTCATCATTCAACATGCCTAAGCACTTACTATTTAGTCCTATATATACATAAAACTACCCTTAGAAACTTCTACTTCCTCGTTTTCRAAASCTTGCAACAAAGTAATATTTTATCTCTCACAAAAAATACCCCTTTGTTGTAAGCTTTYGAAAACGGAGGAAGTACYGATTTCTAGCGCCTAGTTTATTGTGAAATACCTAAACTACCCTTCTATCAATATTGATTCATTACAAAGCCTCCAAATTTGAAGAGATTTGGAGGGAAAATGGACCTCACCTTCCCCCTCCCCATCCTCCTCGCTCTCTTCTCTCCCTTCCCTTCGTCCTTTGCCATTCAAACATATTGTTAAGCTTCATTGAGATCCATATTGACTCACATAAGAGGTTTTTTTTTTTTTTTTTTTTTTTTTTTCCGTCCCATAAAGATTGCAACATAGAGAAAATGTTACTTTTTTATGGTTTGTGAGAGGAGAGTTTTAGAGAGAGAAAATAAGTGGGGTCCAAATTGAGTTTTTGTGGTCCCAAATGCCATTAATGGAAACGTTGCAATCCTTTTGGGACATCCCAAAAAGGAAAACTTTGCAATCATTGGAGCATGGAGGGAGTATTATGTATTTTTGGATTACCTTATGGCTCCAATTTRTTTGTTTKTTTGTTTTTCTTTCATCCATTTCTTTCACTAAACTGCTTATTAAAGTTTTCAGTTGTTGCAACTTTTTAACAGAGAGCTAATCCTGGGCCAGCAGACAACTTTGCTAACCATTCTCAAGCCATGAAAAATGGCTTCCAAGATGAGAATACTGCAGTTCAATCAATGACAACAATGCAAGGCTCTGTGGAAACTGAATTCAATGGGGAGTTATCCTACAGACCAAATCATCTTCCTGCTGTGTCAGTGAACCCTGTTGTTCCTCTGAACATGCCATTGCAACCGTGTACTTCTCCTTCTAGAAGAGGTATCTTGCCTATTGAGAACCTTGCTTCCCTTCCCTATGGWTCAACTACAGCTGAGGGTGCTATTATAGGAACTGAAGAGAGGACATTTGAAAAGGGCTCTAGTAGTGTTTCTGAAGTGTATTCTCAAGGGTATATCTATGCAACTCAAWTTTTTTTTCCTTTGCTAAGAAAGATTTCTAGTTTGTCCACATCATGTTTCTTAAGATTGAACATCGCCATATCTGCATAGGAAGTATATATTTTGGGACAAACTTGAAGTTGCACTCTGTATTCCCTCAATTTTAGTTGCTGTGTTTATGTGCTTTCTTCGGGCATGGGGTTAGTGTGGTATCATGTTGCTGATTGTGCTTCTCTTTCTTGTTTATGGCCAAAAATTTACAGAACTTCTGTACTTCACTTCCAGTAGTCCCACTTTGTTTCTTGGTCTTTTTGTGTTGCTTTCCCACTTATGTCTGTCTACTTTCATTTCTTTCTGTCAGCCTGTTAGCTACTTTTTATTTTAGTGAGAATTGAATTTTTTTTCTGCTTGGTCTAGGCTCAAGTTCTGTTATCCTTTTGTAATTTGCATAGTTTGGCAGTAGATTGGAAGTGTTGTAGGACGGGTTTTGAACATGTAAAGGTGGGCTGTTAGGCATGCTAACTTCCCAAGTTTGAACTTATTTCAGAATTTAGACAGGCTGTCGTGATCACTTCGTATAATAAGCTGGTTCTGTTCAATAGCTTTGCAGGTCTTGAATAAATTTATATGCTGAATTTAATTTAAGGTTGATGAAATTGTCTTCATGAGTGTTTTAGATAAAGTATCTTTTGTGAATGCATCAAATGTCATTTGGTACATGAATTTATTGCCATCTGCTCTTTGATCTATCTGTTTTTATAATTATGGTGGTCCTTGTGATAATGATGCAAGGACAACTTCCACAGTCCACACCAACCCCAAAAGCGAAGAATAATTTGCCAATAAAAATGCTTCCTTAGTACTTACATTGACCTCATGAAATTGACTTCTGTTGTACAACAGAATACTTAAAAGACTTACACAGGCGCTTCAGTCATCTGGTGTAGACTTGTCACAGGCCAATATCTCAGTTCAACTCGATGTTGGCAAGGGAGTAGATAGTGGATCAAATGCTATTGCAACCACTTTAGAGGTAGGTTGCCTCTAAGTTTCTTTATTTTGTTAGTCATGAATGTATAAATTTTGGATTTTACTGCCAGGAATGATATTAGGCTAACGTGACATCTGATAAGGGTTTACTCTTGAAAAGTGTGTCGTGTATGACCTGTTCTGTTTTTTAAATTCGAACTAGTTTTGCTCCCATGCTATTGCATGGGTAATTGTACATTGGGAAAAAGGATAAAAATGAAAATTGAATTAAGGAGAAAAATATCAAGGTTATTGCAATTACTATTCTCTTTTCTGTTGGAAAATCTGGACTATGAACAAGTATTGATTTAGGTGGAAAACCTGTTTAACTAGTGTCTAGTGACTTCTTGTATAGGATATGGATAGATAATAGATATAGATGACCTGAATCCAACCTAATGCYGAAACAAATATGATGATTAACCTGAGCTCATCCGGTCCAAATGACTGTTTTCCATGTTCTCGGTTTACTTGTGTCCTGCCKCAGTGTCATTGTTTCTACGGGTAGCATCATACCAAACCAGTTTTGTTCTGGACCTKKACTATTTATGGAGCATCTATATAATAATAATATTACTAAAGTAATCCCCCTCCCCCCCTTTCTATTTTCCCTCCCAAATTTTCCTCCCAAGCACCATGATTGTATAGAAAATGTAAAAAATAATAAATGTGCATTGAAAAGAAAATAAAATWTAAACATTTATTAATTGCTACATAACTATTAAAAAAATTAATCACAATCATTACCTAAAAAAAATCACAATCAAAACCTTACTTTTTAGATATTTACATTTTAAATAGATCATAGTTTCAATTTATATAAAAACAATTCATAATTCGGTTACAAACCGAGCATTTGCTCGGGGTTTATCTAGTTTATTACATAGCTGACCAATTTCAATAAGTTCTAGGTTCAGCTAGCCTAATGTGGATAAAGCCTGGCACTGTTTGTTATATGGTTTTTATAAATGATGTTTATTAGTATTAGGCCTTTTAATACTCTCTCTGTGTCTTTATGATAAGAATGGCCTTTTTATTGTAACTAAGACATGCATTGCTCTTTCAGGAGGTTGCTAATCGGTCTCCAAACAATCAGCCCTCATCACATGCTGTGGAGCTAAGTGCCAAGGAGTCTATTCAGGCTGCCAAGAGACTCAGGACTGGAGAAAGCTAGCTGTGTCACTAGTTGTTTAGGTTTTTTGTGTGATTGTTTATTGGCTATCGGCTCTTCTTTCTAGTGTTCGATTGCCTAATTTTGGAATAGGGCAAAGAAGAACCAGGTCGAGTTGGAGAAGAGGTTTTGGGTGTCTATTTTAACCGCATCGACCCCGACCACCTGACTGTAGATTTCATTGTATATGTCTTTTATATATATATTTTTTGGTGGTAGTGGGTTATAAAAATTGCTAATTTTTAGTACTATGTGCCCTGTAAATTTTTTGCATTTCGCACGATGATGGCTCTCAGATTATTTAACAGATTTTGTGTCTAAGAGCTCGGTACGTGCCAGCGATCCTTGTAATGGTATAATATTGGTATCGAATATTTTTATGTGATGGRTTTTCCTGAATCTTGATGGTACTTTGTCCGTCTTATAGACGTGTATACGTGTATTTTCCACTTCATGATCTGATTTGTTCRTCAGCTTCYTGATTCTTCTCTTCCTGTGTCAATCAATTATGCTACTTCCTGTCTCAATTATGAATTACAAGCTCTTATGAAACAGAAGTAAACCCGTGACAAGTGAAACTGTCTGAATCAAACTGTAACCGGACTCGAATGTTAACTACTCCGGGTCGAGCTGGACTGAACTCGGGTACGAACATGACTCGAGAGCTTCGAACTTAAAGTTATGATAACAAYCTGAACTGAGTGAGATATATTATGTTATTGAAATGAATTAAAACAGGCTGTTGTTGAAGTTGCTGATAAATTTATTAAGGAAAAAGCTAAATGTAGCCCTAAGGGCTTATTATAAGAAGCTAAAAGTGAAAATAATATGCAATAATTGATCATTTATTACATCGATTAGTGTATTATTTTATCTTGAATTTACAACTTATTTCCTTTTTAAATAACATATTTATATCTTATATGTAACCCTAAGGGCTGTATTCAGCATAACTCATTTATTAACTGCAGTCAATTTAGCAGTTCCTCGGCAGCCGGCATACGGTTCTGTTTAGTGTTTACCTTTGGATCTGATTGTTTACCACATGCATGTTATTGGATCACTAAACTTCTCTTGGATCACTTAATCACCTATTTAATTAACCTATTAACCCTAATAGATTCTACCTTATCACTGTTTTCTCACTCCAATCTCAAACAGGGGAGTCCTAATTCATAAATGACAGGTCAATGGAACTCAGATTACRTGAGATTCTGCATTTACTTGCTGTATATAATTGTATATACTTGGCATGTAAGTGGACAATCATAAAAGCAACCTGACTTTGTAAATTCGCCATTAATCATGGTCTAACCAACGTTTAACATTTAATTATTATATCATACATTAATCATACAATTAAGTACTTGTACTATGGTCTTAATAGTAATATTATTATTTTGGGGTATACTTTGATTGAAATTGCGAATATCCCACCACAATATGTTGGCATTAACATCTCTATCAAAGTCGCCCCCCTAACAACCATTGAAAGTGATGCGTGTACGTGTAGGTGGTGATGTTATTTATACAAATTAAACATTATAATATATGATCAATGAACATTATATTATATGATCAATTATTATTATTATTATTTATTATTATATGATAATAGTATGAAGGACTAGTATAAGGAAGCCAAGTGGCAATTCCCAAATATAATGCAAGCTGTAATCTTTATTGGCAAAACACTAAAAGTAGGAAAATGGGCGGTTTATTCATGTGTTTTGTACATGTTATCAACTTTGATTATGTCTCCTACAATACCTCCCTTTTCTCTTCTAAGCCACGCTTATCAATTTTTTTTGCAAGCAATCATGCAACTATACTGTTTTGGGGGCTTTAGCTTTCACACTTTTTAACGTTATGTGTAAGTTTTTAGATTATAAACGTTACGTTTTAACCATTTTTATAATTTTTTGGCATAATAAAAAGTCGAAACAATTTAGAAAACTCTATTAAAAACTGAGAATAATTTACAACTAAAACCCGAAATTATTTTATTTCCCTTTTTAAAATAAAATATAAATAGGCCCGAACCCGAAAGTGCAAGGTAACAAGCATCAATTTATCACACGGTTTATAGATGCATGTAGGAGAGTGTCGGTGTGAAAGACAAGAAGGGCTCAATATGTGAAGCATTCTTGAATTGCACAAACCATACATTCACATTAAATTGGACCACAATTAGATGCCCTTTTATTTCAGTGTGAAATTATATAATGGACGTAAAACAAAAAAAGGGAGTTGAGATGGAACATGTTATTGAATGTGACATGAAGTGATTGCTTGACATTCCTCTCATTTCAAGAACTAAGAGTTTTGAGTTCAGAATTTTTTTGGATTCAGAATGAAGCATTTCCTTTCTGAGGAAGAATGAAGAAAGAAATGCTCCAGAATCCATACAATTCAGTGCTATCATCAAGTATATAAAACATTCGAACCGAGAGAAACGAAAAGGCGAAAAAATAATAAAAGAATTGATAATAGAATTCCAAAATTGTGTGAATGACGACCCGTATATGCATGTTGCAGTCTAACAACTTTGGCGCACTCTTATAGAAATCCTATGTAATGGCAAAGGCTAGCTTTCTCTATACATGTATTCAACTTATTAGCTAGGTATAACAAGATATAAAAATATATGTTCATGGTGCGCCGAAGAAAAAGCCTAATTAGGAAAGGCATAATTTCGTCTAATGGCTTTGAAATCAGCCTTTCTGTGTTTTGCTTTTACCTGTTTGAGGTGGAACAGGCCACCGGTGTGTATGTGTGCGATATGGATGCGAACTGTACAGGAGTTGCATCAGAATGTGTATATGAGGAATAGGAACATCGCATCAGCATGGAGGAGAGAGGGGGTAAAGAGAGAGAGAGAGAGATTAAAGAATTCATGCAACTTGCAATGCATTCTCTGGTTGTTGTTCCAGGCATTCATACGGATTGGAGTAAAAATAATCCTCTTCTTTGGGTTTATTGGGGATCACAGTTCGGGTATGGGGTGTTCCCATACGAGTAGCATGAGCTGCCTTCACAGCAGAGGAGAACTCATCCCACCCGAATGATCCCTCGCTGTATTGATCAATCAAGTGAACCAGGAGCTTTCTATCCAGAGATATTGTCTTCTTAAAGTCCAGAAATCTGTAAAAGAAATAGATGTTCATCGGACACTGTAAGAAMATATTGTCGAAAACAAGATTGAAAGACATTTGTTTATGAGTTGATATAAGMATTTTTTTATTTTATTTTTTGATGAGGTTGATATAAGCATCTTATWACATTCTAAACAGTCGCATAGGTCGGTCCAATTTTCAGTCTGCATTAGATTACAAGTGATTGATAACTGTCTTAATCCATGCAAACTTAAGCCAAACTTCAAATGTCACCACAATTCTCTCATAGGTAGACAATAAAAACAAATTCAAAGAAGGGGAAGCGTGTAAAATTAGTATGATGATTCCAAAGAAAATATTACCTGCGATGGCCCTCGACAACTCTAGCCATGTTCCCATCATAAGTGGGAACAAATATATCACTTTCCAAAGAGACCAAATAGTCTAATGCAGCCATCTGAGAAGAGTGATTTTGAAAAAATCTTAAGTCCGAAGGTTCAAGTAGGGTCTCTTTTCTAACCTGTTGATTTAAAATGGGTCAAAAACTTCTCTTTGCAAGTCTGCAGCAAGCAAAATGAAACGAGTAATAAAAAATTAGAGTCCTTGTTGAAATGGCAACTGACCAAATTCGGAAAAGACGAAGCTAAGCTTGCCATTCTTCTTTTACCACCATATATTTCCCCAGAGGCAATATAAATTTGAATATTTTGATCAATTCCAAGAGCCAGAAGGGTTAAGGCTGTTTCCTCAGGGGTCAAAGGGCAAAGACCATCACGTCGTTTTGCATCAGAGTCTATGATTTTTTCCTTCCACCAAGGGTAGGCATACCTGAACAATTAATTAAGCAAATCCATGTCATGCCAGGACAACTTTGATTCTATTATTGATATATTTTAACCCAMAAGCTCTAAGTTTTCACTCAGATGAATATAATAGTATTCACCTCATATCCGTCAAATTTCTTGCCTCCTCTGCAGTGCAACCTTGAGTGCAGCCTGAGAAAGCTAACATGTCCATTTCGTAACGAAGATGAAGCACTAGAAAAGGACCTTTTTGTCTCAAGATGTTGACAACCCTTTGYCCCAATTCTTCGATTTGGGGAGTAAATTTTAATGCTTGATAATTAACYTTACAACGAAGCTTCTGAATTTCAAGGGGCAACCCATTATTCGCAAGCCGGGAATCAGTTTTGTTCAAATGAACAACCTTATGTTTCAGGAAGTATGGCAGAATCTGTTTCRCCACAAACAATTTAGTCAATACAACCGTTACTAAAATGACATCATTAAACAGACAAACTAAGATTTACATAACAATTGTGAGTAACATAGATGATCAAAACATCAAAGTAAACTAACCTGGTTATGATAATAAGAAAGGTCAGACCAGCTGACAGGGGCCATAGAGTAAGCCTGTTTTTCTTCCATTCGTTTCTGAATTCTTGGAGGCAATTCTTTCAATATTCGAACTTCATCTCTCAATGAATTGATGAAATGGTCAACATCAAATATGTCTTGGAAATCACTGAAAGAAAAAAACATATTGCTTACAATAAATTCGACTTCATATTCTTATTAATTAACCAATTAATTTTGTGCCTCAAAAAAAACTACTGTAATATCATGAATAAGTACCTAGGATCTTTCCAAAATGATGTTTTATCCAACTCTGGGACAATAAGTGTGACATTTAGGTATCTGGCAATGGCAACCATATCGCATATCTGCAAAGAGTAAACTAAAATGTTGGTGGGACAAACTAGATGAAAAACAATTCCAAACAGAGCAATTCGACGAAATATGATTCGGATTAATTACGAATGATGATCATACCGCGGCACGCATTTGATTAAGTCCACCATTGCAGGAAACCATCAAATAACCATTGTTCTTATAAACCCCTGAAAACAAAAATTATTGCATTTCAATTAGTCAGCCTAAACTTGTTTCCCCCAACATACTAACTGCCAAATACCAAACAATGAAATAATCACATGACCAAACAAACAAAACCCTCACAATGCTTAATTAATGGATCATCAATCAACAAAACAAGGCAATTAAAATCCAAACCTTCTACTAAACAAATGCCCAATAATGGAAAGATACAAAAGAAACAAAAACTAGTTACTGTAAATAGGCTCTAAATTCCACAACAATGCATAACAAAGCTCAAATTAGCCAGCAATCAAACAACAATCAAATTGCAGACAAAACCAATCAGATTACAATAAAAACTACCCTTTTCACCAAAATGTCACAAGGGGCAAAAAAACAACTACACAAAAAGGAAAACAACAAAATTGAAATCTCATGTCATGATATCTTGCATTATTAGCACATACTGTAAAAAAATCACATAAAAACCAAAAACAAAAAAACTTACTTTTTGGTGGACGAGCAAGTTTGAGTGGGGCAAGAGACTTCTCAACGTTCATATGCAAATCAATAACAGTATTATTGAAGCAAGAAGGCCAACCTTTAAGCACAGTAGGTCTCCAAATTTCACCCATTGCAGTCAATTGTACCAAACAAAACCACAATATTATTGTAGTTAATCCTCTAATCATCCATTGTTTATATCTTCGAGATCGATTAGCCATTGATGCTCTCAATTTCTCAACTTTTTGTGAATCACTCAATATGTTTTCCAACTTTATATCCATTTTCCATTCCTTTTCAGCACCACCACCATTAACTCCTTTTCTCTCCCTAATCAACTCACTCGATGATTCCTCAACTTTACACATTATCACACCAAATTCTTGTGTTTTTTGCTTCTTTTCAACAATACCCACCATTTATTTTCACCAAAGTTTCAATCTTTCCCGCTCATTAACAAAAATTCTGACAGAATAATGGATGATTAACTAAGATATAATTAACCAGGCAATTATGACGAAATGCCCTGGAATTGAAGCAAACGAAAAATGGTACTGATTCAATGAATATTAAATTCTAACTAGAGTAAATGATTCTCAGAAAAAAGAAAGAAAGAAAATTAAATATATTAGTTAAAATAAGTTGCCTTGAGAATCCCACAACAAAATTTCCTCGATAATGATAAATCTGAGTACTAAGAAGTTCTCAAAATGCTTAAGAATTTTCCCACCAAATCAAACTTCAAGAAAATGGATGAGAATTTGCAAAATACAATATAATGCCACTGAAATTTAGAGAAAAAAATAACTAAAAACCCCTTTTATTAAAAATGAAATGAAAATTCCCTTGAAATCAACACGAACCAAATGAGTATATAAAAACCTCAAAATAAAAACATTACACTAAAAAACAAAAACAATGTAGTTAAATCAAAGGATCCCGGAAAATTTGTAACCGGAAGATGGGATGAGAGAGAAAATTTAGAAGGGTGTTTTTTTAAGAGAGAGAAAAGAAGAGCAAATGAGAAAAAATGAGATTTGGAGAAGTATTTATGTGAGAATGGGAGGCAGAACATACAAGTGTTGAAAGCCTTCAATTACGGCGTCGGTGATAGAATGAGATTTTATTTTTGTTTCTATTTTTATTTTTTTCATTAAAAAGGAAAAAATATTAAAAATATACTCACTTTTATAGTAGTAGTCCTTGTAAATTTGGTGAGTTATTAGTCAAAATTGATTAATAAGGAAGGTAATTATTATGAAGATTAAATTATTATCTTAATTATTTTGAATTATTGTGTGAGTAGTCTTATATGTATTTCCATTTTAGTAGTTGTGTGGTTTCAATCAATGTTCATCAATGTTAATTACAAGTATATCATTTATATATGGTAGGCTATATTATATTGTAAAAGTTTGTTTTATATGTTTAGTATTGTAATTATTTGATGGAATTTGTTATAATTATAATAAAATCATTTTGATTTGAAGTTTCCACTACTTACACACTAATTTTGACTAAAAAAATCACATGTTTTTACTACTTGTATATTTGTATGGGCGTACCTCAAATTAGTTAATCTTAATCTTACTATTTGATATTATGTCATCAGGTAAATAGGTAAGTGATTATGAAGATTGTATATGATTTGGATCATCGTATTTTGATATTTATGATCCTTTTTTATACAGTCTACTTTGATATGTGCTCAAATCATATATCCTTGAGTGCACAGGGATCTTCCAGATTCAAAATATCACATTTTATGAGTAAAAAATATTTCATTGTATGAGATTGATCACTTTTATGAGTTCAAAAAAAAACTTAAACCTTAACCAAATTCAATGATATATACATAAAATAGATATAGTTATGTAAAAATAATTGTATTGTGTGACTTTATTAAATGATAATCTAGATTTCTTTCCCTTTAAAATATCAAAAGAATATATTTTTATGGTAAAATATATAATCTCAAAATGTCAAATATTTCTTTCTATCTTTGTGTGACTATGAACTACTGTAGTATTGTACATCAGTACATGTCTACATGCAGGGGATCACTTACCCATTTTTCAGGTTAAATAATTGAGTGGAACACAAATGAAACACATAATTAAAAATAAGACAAAGGATTTAAAGTTTTAAACCCCTATATGCAAGTATGCTTCTGGGAAGGTTAATATATAATTAATTTAAATAATTGAATAAAAGTCTTAAATGGTGATTAAAAGTGATACAGTACTTATTACTAGTTTTTATGTGCACGCGATGCGTGCTTGTATATATGAAAATTGTATATATGATATGTATCATAAGAAAATGTTTATATCTAATTAGCAATATAATTTACCTGAATTGTAATTATTTTGTAAATAATTATGTCTTCAAAGWTGAAATTCAAAATAAAACCATTAATRTTTTAATACAATTTGAAATAATGTTCATTGTTTAATGTTTTTGACTAATTAATTAACTCACATAATAATGCAATTTTCATATTTAATCACATAATCAGTAAAAATGGATAATTTAAGCACATCAATTCATAATTTTTAAATAATCTCATTAAGGGTATAAAAGTCATAAAAGAAGCTAAGGGGGGACACCATCTTCCTCCCCCCTTCCCTTATATAATAGAGATAGTGTTGGGTGCACGCGATGCGTGCAATGTATTTAAATTATTATTTTTTAAAAAAGAAATAATGYATTTTAACTGTTTTAGAATGAGAATAATAGAATTATTTTTATCGTATGCTATTTTTGCACGTGATGTATGTGTGCTTGTGTTATATTAACACTAGTTTTTATTTGCACGCGATGCGTGCTTGAAGCTATGAAAATTGTATTTCATTAAAAATGATTGTATACTTTATAGTAAGTATCTAATAGAACAAATGTACAATATACTCCGTATGTGAATTGTGATTACTTTGTAAACAATTATGACGCAAAATTCAAAATAATATCATATATGTTTTAATCCAATTTAAAGTTAACACACTTGATTTTAAGTTTTTTCAGTACTTAAGTCACATAATAAATACAATTTCCATTTTTAATTATTGAATTAGCAAAAGGGTAGTTTAGGCACATCAGTYCATAATTATTAAAAATCATTAAGGGCATAAAAGTATTTTAAGAGGGGGGACACCATCTTCCTCCTCCCTTCCCTTATATAATAGAGATTTGCACTTATATATGGAAATATTGTTCTCTTCAACTAATTTTCAACGCATAACTTTAGATACTTCTCGTAAGTTTATGGTGCATCATAGTACAATAAATTCTCATGGTTGATATAGTAATCCAAATTATTCTATCACTATATTGATATAAACTACTACGGAGTCCTGGTAATTTTGCGCACACTATGTGTGCAACAACAACAAAAAAAAAATAGTACTACAACACGTTTGCACTTCTTCGGAATTGTGATACCTCGAATTTAAATGGGCAATTTTTTGAATTGTAATATATATTACTCTGATTTTTAATTATAAAATTGTTACTTTAAAAAAATTGAATTGTTTTGCATTGATTAATATTTTTAGGAATTGAATGTTTCTATGGTTTCATTTGTTATTTTTCAGAACGTATTGTATGCATCAGATGCACAATAAATTTATTGTGCATCAAGCATATAGTGACATTTTACATTAATATAGTGACCCTTTATATCAATATATATAGTGATTCATTTCACTTTACATCAATATAGTGATAAATAATAAGGGTCACTATATTGATAAAAAAAAGGGATTATTGTATTAACCAAAAGGGTCACTATAATCTGGTGCACGGTAAATTTATTGTGCATCCGATGTACCTAATATTTTGTCGTTATTTTTTTACATGTGAAGAATATTGTAGTAATTTTACAGGAAAACATCATTGCTTCCCCTGGCCTTTCATTTATATAATAGAGATACTTCATCCGTTTTTAAATACTTGCAACAAAGGAATTTTTTATATCTCACAAAAAATACCCCTTTGTTGCAAGAATTCGAAAACGGAGGAAGTACAAAATTTAATCAAAAGGCAGGCTCACCGACTCACTATAATTTGCTACACAATAATATACACCCTGATTTTTCTATATTTTACTATATAACAAACCCAAAGTTTATAGTTACAATTCTCATGAATATTTCATAAATATTATTGTCACATTGCATTACATGAGTTTGTATTATTGCAAAAATTATTTCGAAAGATGTTAGCAAAATTGAAATTAAAGAAAATTAATTAAAATTTCAACAACTTCGATCATAACAAAAATCGATGTATATTTGCGAATTTCAATGGTGCAATAGTTTTTGCCCTAGCATCCTAGCTAGTACTACTCCGTATATAAGTTGATGATCTACTACAAGTACATAACTTGATGGCTTTTAAGTTTTAACCTTTTACATAAGAAGTCAAATTTTTATCTACTTTTTCTTGTTAAAAATCATATTTCTTGAGAAATAATAGCTAGAAGTATTAATTGATTGACTAGCATAACACATAAGTAACACTCCGTATCATTGCTGATGATTATGTTCACAAGCAAGACTAAATATGAATAATGGTTCAATGCATTCATATATAAAATATGAATATGAATGAAATCAAGAGTTGTCATGAAAATGGCATCTATCACTCTATTTGTATATATAATTGTATTTGTACAATTGTATGTATTTGTATTTGTGGGGCACTTATCATGCCATTTCATTCACTACACACGTCTATATCATTATAAATTGGGTCCTTTCCCTTAAATATAAGTATGTTACTTCTTTCATCCTTGCTAATAATGCTACTTCATTCTTAATTAGCTTCATTCACCCAATTATTCTTAATTAGCTTGTGTGATTCGGGGTTGTTGCAATTCATTTATGTTGTCTTAATGATTTTGGTTTGAATTAGCTAAACATGATTTTGTCAACCTTAATTTGTTTTTGAACATATATGGTTGGTTCGAAACTCTAAAAGTAAAAATCGGATTAAAATAGAAAAAATCATTTTCATTTAAACAGATTCTAATATATAGATACCTATTGACATGGTGTAATTGTATGTTGATAATGAAACCAATCAAGAGATGACTAGTATGAGTTGCGAACATAACTAATCATCTTTTATATAATATCGCGTGATGACTAGTCTATCAAATGATGTATACCCTACAAATTTTTTGTACTCCTGTAGTTTTTCAATTATTAAGAATGGAATCGAGAGAGACTTGTGCATGGAAATTTTGTAAGAAAAGTGTTATATTTTGGAGAGTTTGTGGTGTGTAAAGATATTTAGATGAAAATAGTTATTGCATGTGAATGAAGTATGAAAGACAGACAAAAACTTCCTAAACGTAACAAAAAAAACCGTATACATAGCATAAGAATGAAACATATCATTTTCATTAATGTGTTTCATAGTTTTACAAAAGAATTAGTAGTTGAGTTCTTGATCAATATGTATTTTTCAATAATATTGTTGGGATTCCAATTATTTATGCAAATCCTATGATGCAAGTGCACTATAGTTTACATTATATAAATTGAAAATTTTATTATATTTTTTTTAAAAAAAAAATACCCACCATTTTCTTTCAACCAATATATCAAATATGCAAGGTTGATGTAATGAAATTGCTCCCTCAATTAATATTTTCTGGCACACCAAGGTATGAAGTACATCTAATTGTAACATAACATGTACAAACTATACTTGTGCAATTAATAATACACTCCTACAATCTTTGAGTTTAAAGTTGATGCAAATGAATTAGTAGTACTTCATCAGTGATTCAGTTCATATCATTCACCTGTAAACAAGGACAATGGGGTCATGCCCTTTTAATTTTTTAAATAAATAAACACAATAAGTTGGTGCATTTAATTTACTAGATAAATTGTTGTATAGTAGGCCCTTTAGTAATGTGAATCAGTACAAATATATGCTAAACCATTATTTTTTTTATCAATGAAAAATGAAAAATGAAATTATTGAGTACTTCGTATCATATTGTTCTATTTTTATTGATTTTTCTCGAAGGTATGTGTTGTACTACAAAGGAAGTCATGTTTCAACACATAATTGGGTTAACAAAACCCAACACATAATATTGCTTTTTGTTAAAGTGTTTTCCTCATATATATAATGGTGTAAAATACTATTTGAATGTTGTAAAATAATAATTGAATGATGTCAAATTGTAATGGTCGGTGTAAAATAATATTTTGTTGGTGTAATTTTTTTGGTGGATCCAAATTTTCGAATAGTATAAATTGACTTTGTAATGGTGTAAAATAAAGTTGAAATGACCATTTTGCTCTTATGTAGGGCACTTTAGAACCCACATGCGTGTGGGATCTATCAAACCCCTTGTACTATATATTAATTTAGATATATATAATTATGTGTATAATATGATATATACATTTGGATAAATAATAAACATATTAAAATGAACATTTATGAAATTTAGAAAACATTTATTGTTATAAAGCGGCTATTAACACCTAGTTTTACTTACAGTAGTTAAGTTTATCTAATTAAACTTAACCTAAATTATTAACTTTAATTTAATTTCGATAATCTAAAATCACTTTTTGTTGAAAATAATAAGTGATAAAAACACAAGATGATGAACATACCCTAGAATAATATACCGAGTATGATCCACTAGCGCAGCTAATTAAATAAATTGTACAACAACATTATAATAAGTTTTGCATTAGTTATTTTATCTACATTTTGTAAAGGACAAAGGTCATTGATTATTATTGTTTAAACATTTTTAATCTTTTGTTGAGTGAAGTAATGCAAGGTAAAGTAAGCTGAGTTGAATAGATTAATAAATAGTTTGTCGTATGCAATTAGGCATGCAATAGTGCAAAGAAAGCAAAGTATAGTCCACCTAAACCAAAGTCTAATCAAGGCGTGGTCGACTTATAAATGGCATGCTCACGCAGCACGTATATATAGCAAACCACGTACTAGATAGATGATGATGTACTTCGTTTGTTCCTTGAAAATATAGTCATTTGTGTTTATTTTAATATTTACAGGTGAAAAAAAAAATCTTATAAATAACTATCGATGCATAATAATAAATATAATTATGTGGAATCTTGTTTAATTTTCATTAATGACTAAATTTATTATTAATATTTATTAATATATAATTACGGATTATTATAATTTTTACATATCGGGAAGTACTTGAAATTACCAATAGTTGATATCATTAGTCCCGTACCAATATTATGCATGAACCTTTCTTGAAATTAAAAGAGGAGTGAGGGAGTGAAAATGATGATGCTACCTTAGTTTAAGATGTTCATGTACCATTGGTATATGCACTCTAAAATGTTCATGTTTTGAAGGTAAGTTAGCTTATATGAAYTGTTTCATTGTTCACATTGTTAGACTCCTTGTGTACAATAACCTAACCTTAGGGGTACATCGATGACGTGCTGACCTAGTACTCCGTGCTTAAGATTGACGCTCTATAGAATAAATCATTTGTTCCAATTTACTCTCCACTTAGCATTTTATTTGTGTGACGTTGTGGTTCATTTTTTTAAGAACAAATGAAGGTTAATTTATTAATTGAAAATCATACGACATTTACATAGTAACAATCAACTACATAATAACAAAATTAAAATCAATTTTGACAAAACTACCTATATCGCTATAAGAGATATCTGATCTGCTGGTACTGTTGCTTCTCTTTCACATCATTGCTTCCTCGTACAGCTTTTCGCGAGGGGTTTTATCGACTTGTAATAGTCTTGAAGTAGATCATGATTCGAATCTTTTGAATGCATCGAAAGTACATAAATCTATTGTAATCCTGTACGTGCTAATCACCATCAACAAATTAATTCCCGGAAAAAACCAAGCAAACATGTCCCAATGCAAAAAAAAATCATGGAGGAGAAAGGTAAATCCGATAGAACGTAAAAGTAAGTTTCACGAGGAGAATGATAAATCTCACAAGTAAGGAAAATGAAAAATTATCACAGATGAAATAAATTAGGGACTTATTGTAAACAATAAAAACAAAAAAAAAATCTCATTGGTATTGTATTGGGTGGCTCAAATATTATATTTTAGGTTGCATATATTAGTTAATCTCTAGTAATCTATTGGATGTATATAATTAAACAAATAAATATATTTTGACATTTTGTTTTCAATATAATATTTTAGGAAGTCTTGAATCATCCTCCATTGACTTTTTTTTTTTTTGAGGGGAGCGAGTAGTAATCATCATTGACTTTAATTAATTCGATTCTAGAAAAAAAACCCATTTTTTAAATAAAAATGGCAAAATGTGTCTGCATTGTTACTCCTATGTGCTCTTGATCCTCTTAAACAATTTAACATTTCTTCTCTATAAAAATTTCAACCATATAATTGTACTCCGTAAATCATTATAATTTATATATTGAAAATTCAATCTATCAATATTATACGTTAATAATTCAAAAGACCGATATGATTGTAAAATTTCCCTTCAAAATATTTGCCATTAGGAACCTATATTATTTATAAAGTTATAATTATTGCCCTCCTAATCATTTGAATCACACTTTCCTTGAGAARTTTTGTCCCACCAACCAATTTCACACCTCTTCCTTGCTTATTCAATTGTTTCCTAGTTATTTTATCTACATTTTGTAAAGGACAATCATCTTTATTTTTTNTCCCACCAACCAATTTCACACCTCTTCCTTGCTTATTCAATTGTTTCCTAGTTATTTTATCTACATTTTGTAAAGGACAATCATCTTTATTTTTTATTCATTTTTTTAAAATGAATTGAATTTATTTATTCTACAATATTTAATGATTTCATACCCTTTTTTTTAATTAAGATGTAATTTACTACATTCAATTTAAAATATACTTCCTATATAGTATGCCGTATGCCTGGTTGCATATGGTATTAATTAATACGAAGTATATGGTGATATATCCACAACATATATAATTACTCCGTATTATAAATAATAGTCTGGAATTACTGCTCGTAAGGAGGTAAATATTGGGTTGGTTGATGGGATCGGCGGGGCTCTTCGATCTGGGGATGTTTTGCTCTATTCTTGGGACGACGGCTTGGATGTGTGTGTTGATCTAACGGGTTCTTCTCCTTTGACGCAATATGGGTTGTCTGACTTCGTTCCTGGTCGTATGGTGGCGGTAGCAGCTCAGCGGAAGAGGGAGAAGTATTTGGCGCGTTGTAGGACGATTGGATATGGTTTCCTTCCTTTTATATCTTTGGTCGGATAGGCTTTGCTATTGCTAGAGGAGTGGGGGCCCAGATTGTATCTCGACTCCCCTCCAACTTCTTGTAGATCACTTGTCCTTTTTTGTTGCTTGTAACGCTTATCACGTTTTGGTGTTTTATAATAATAATAATAATAATAATAATAATAATAATAATAATAATAATAATAATAATAATAATAATAATAATAATAATAATAATAATAATAATAAT